>JAQJVL010009800.1:0-14755 GCA_035578905.1 Stictocephala bisonia | reverse complement strand
TCGAGTTTCCCCCAATACCTTTTAGTAATAGAGGCCTGATGTAAGCCGCTGTGCCCCCACCTCCAGAAACAGACGGTCATTACGATAGAGAGTGTATCCTGGTATGTCTACAGAAGCTGAGGGTATGTGAGGCTTGAGCCACGATTCGGATATAAGAATACAATTACAAAATGGAGTTCTAAATAGTGAGCGGATTTCATCAATATGGCAAGGTACAGACTGAGCGTTAATATGAACTATCTTGCAGAAACGGCGATAAGGTGATAAGGAATGATAGAGAAGTTGCTCAGTGGAGACGTCGGGCCCGGGCGCGCGGGGTCGTCATGACCCTGTACCAAAGAAAAGTGCGACGGACCACGGGGCACCACAGACCACAGTCGGCAGTACAAAGCTGGACTCTACAAGCACACATACATTCAGCACAATCATACAACAAATTAAAAGAAATGAATATATAACATAAAAACTTAGAATAAATGTGCACACAGAGCATGTATTATAGAGGCACGCTTAGGTGACATGGCCTGTAATCCTGTATGATGACATATCAGTGTTAATCTACTTGCATAGTGTTATACCCATACATACAATATTTACACAATAAACGTAATAATAATATACGTATAAATGTTACTAAAATAATTCGATAGACCTCACTCGGTAACAAATTACAAAAATATTATATAAGTATAAAACAATAAAGCAAACACATGGACTACTGAATTATAATGTGAAGAAATGAAAGTAAATGAAATACAGAACAAATGATTGTATAACTGAAGACTAAACAGTTGAAATTAATTTAAATTTCCAAAAAGGACTAAATAAAAATACATCTTAAACATATACAGACCCACATTACTCCTATATATATACTAAACAAAAATAATATAATAATGCAAGGAAAATTAAAAAGTATAAACTAAAAACAATTAGTAAAAAAATCCAAAGGCAATCAGTTGATATTTACTTTAACTTTCAAAATTACCAGTGACTGTAAATATGAACAAACATAGATTACACATAATTACACATAACAATGATGAAACAAATAATAAACCAAAATATGTAATTTAATAACTTTATATAAACTTGTTTCTTTGATATATATGTATAACACAGTAAAACAATATTGAACAAATAACAAATTTAAATTACATTTTAGCAAAATAAGACAAGAAATATATGTACTTAATTCATTATAAGATGTGTAATACTGCATTTTAAGAAGAATAATGAAAGGAAAATTAAATAAAACTAAAACAACGGAGTAAGACAGTACAAATGTGAGACAGAGAGGCTTGTTGGGATGACCAAAGAAAGCGTCAAGATTTCAAATTGTCATGAGAATGAGAGGGAAAACAGAAATCAGACATGGTACGGAGCTCATTTCGTTTGATGCAGGAAAGTCTGAATATCTCCTATCTCTCTTTTCCTCTCTATAAAAAAGGAATTATTTGTCTAAGACAAAAAGCATGCAAGAGTAAATGAAATCAGTTAGACACACTGATATCAGAAAAATTAATCTACAAAGAATACACCTAGAAAATTCATCTGGTTAATTTCAGTTACAATTACACGAATTTGTCTCATCCACCACACATTTTCCTCCTTGAGTGTGATGGTTTTGCAGTTCTACCGTCAGTGCAGATTAAGGTAACATTTTTAAGGAATATTGCTCGATAACAATTTGAAATTTCTCATAACCACATTAAACATAAGTCAGTTAAGCAAAATATACGATCACGGACAATCTATTTGTAATCAGAAAGACTTGCACAGGCCGTGACTGACACGTCACTTCTTTCTTAGTCGCGTATTATGGCTGGTCTTTCCCTATTTAAACTATGGAGTAGCAGATCTGGGTAGGTGAAGTGCTTAAACCAACCTTCTTTTTAGACTTAAAACACAAAGAAGCGCGATTAGAGCATTTTTAGAGCAATACCGACACTACTGTAAATAGATTTTCTTCTAAGGATTATAGAATTTTTATATTATTCTCGTCTATAATAATATCCAGGTGTAATAAAATTTAGCAAAGAACACACACACAAACCTTCTCTAGTACAGTAACCCATAGCCACAATTTACGAGAAATAAATGTAGACTTCGCCATTCTGATACACAGAACAACCAATTTCGGAGAGACACAACCTAAAAGGAACTGCATCAATAAGGGGGGACACTCTGTGCCAGGTCCGTTCGAACTGAGAGTTAAACTCTACCTCCTGGACGAGTCGTTCGGGAGTATTGGTCATTCAGATGCTGACAGTAATCTGTACAGTAGATTTGTATATAGATTTAGTACTTTGTTTTTCTAGTATATTTTTTAGCAAGAACATTTTCGTTATGCAAACTGACTCCATTTCATGTAATATTACATTATCCACGAAATAAAGAAGTTCTTGAAGCTTTCACTCTTTTATAGAACGTGTATTCATGGTTTTACACAGTTTTACTTACTATCAATACGAACAAGGAATTAATACAATGTCAGAGAGTAACTGAAGGGCCTCATAACAGCATCTCATTTGGCATGTAATCTATTAATCTGTTGGTGGCAAAAGTAGTCTTTTTAAAGTTGTAAACGTTTCCGAGTTGTCACAAGCTCCGTCTGTGTTTCTTCTATGTTGGTGTACCATATTAAACTCCGTTTGTGTCCTTTGTTATTTTCTGCAGAACTAAACGACATTTTTTTGTGAAAACAAACAAGTGAATCAACAAACGAACTAATGATTGTCTACAACAAATGTGGGTAAGTTGTATTTGCTAGTACGTCTCCTTGCGGCACGTTAGCTGTGTGCGCAATTAGCGACCCAGACTATGATTTCTTCTGAGTTATGTAGACAATCCTTTTTGATATAACTACTCTATACAGTAATCTATAGTAAATATGTATATCAAAAAAATCGTATCATTATTATCTTTTCCATTAATTTGAAATTTGGGGTCTTTAATAAAGACCCTACCATGTTTCTAAAATACACCATAGTAGTTAAGGGTTATAATTGCATTTACTTACACACCAATGAAAATGATTTAACTAAAATATGTAATAAGGATTACAAGCCCAAGTAATTAATTTTTTATGACCTCCTAAAAGTCAAAGAAAAAATGTTTCATTTAATTGATAAAAACTCTTTTTTTGTCAACATAAACATTAATAAAACTTACACACTTTTATAGGAAAAACATTCCTATCAAAAAAGGTTTTTAAAATATAAAAGCACTACATGAACGGGTTTTTGGAGTAATAACTGAAAGTAAATTTGTTGTAACAGCGAACACTAGTTTAAAATTCTGGTCCTTTTTTGTTCAACTTAGTTAAAAACTATTAAACTTAAATTAAAAATTTGAAATTCACATTTCATAACGTACAATTAAACAAGTATCCAAAAAAAAAAAAAACTTATGAATTTAAGTTTTTCATGGGGCCTTTTCGTTTCTTGGAAACAACTTTCAAACTCAGGTGCACTTTAATTTTCTGCGCCGGCAGTAAACTCTTGTAAATGACAAAAAATACACTCATGTTTTTGCTGTCACTTTTTAGAATAGCCCACTAAATATAAAAAATAAAATAAACATTTATCAACACTAAAAGGGGTGGGTCTGTGTCATTGAATTAAACATTTCACAATAAGGTTTAAAAACTATAGCTTTATTTACTATGTTAATTATAAAATAATTATGTAATAATATGTTATTTTTGTTTTTCACATTTAAAAATGCCTTTAGGGCTTTCCATATAAACACTTGTTGAAAAATTTTCTAGACAATCCAATAATCAAAAGTAAATAGTGAAATGTTAACGGTCAGTGACTCGAACAAACACGATGTGAAGGTTGGAGAAGCAAAAACGAAGATGTCCCAATTAAATAAACTGGGGAAGGGTATTTTCGGGTGTTCGCGAACTGGACTGTTTTTACCCTTGTTCGCTAACTGGACTGTTTTTACCCTTGTTTCGCTAACTGGACTGTTTTTCCCTTGTTCGCTAAAATGGACCCGTTTTACCCTTGTTCGCTAACTGGACTGATTTGAAAAACAAGACTCAACCAGAACCACACTGGGTTGTGGAATGGTGTGGGTACGCCCGACCCATATTTTTTTCGTTTCAAAACTCAACCAGGGGCACATTTGGGTTGTGGAATGGTGTTGGGTACGCCCGACCCATATTTCTTCGTTTCAAGACTCAACCAGACACATTGGGTTTGTGGAATTTGGTGGGGGTACGGCCCAACCCATAATTTCTTCGTTTCAAGACTCACAACCAGGGGCACATTGGGTTGTTGGAAATGGTGTGGTAACGCCCAAACCCATATTTTCTTAGTTTCAAAGGACTCAACCAGACAACATTGGGGTGTGGAATGGTGTGGTACGCCCCACCCACATTTCTTCCGTTTCAAGACTTTAAACCAGACCCTTTTGGGTTTTTTGAATTTTGGGGTGGTACGCCCAACCCATATTTCTTAGTTTCAAGACTCAACAAACACATTGGGTTGTGGAATGGTGTGGTACGCCCGACCCATATTTCTTGTTTCAAGACTCAAAACCAGACACCATTGGGTTGTGGAATGGGTGGTACTCCCGACCCACATTTCTTCGTTTCAAGACTCAACCAGACCACATTGGGTTGTGGGGAATGGCGTGGTAACGCCCGACCCATATTTCTTCGTTTCAAGACTCAACCCAGACAACATTGGGGTTGGTGAAATGGTATGGGTACGCCCGGACCCATATTTCTTCATTTCAAGACTCAACCGGACACACGGTTGGTTTGGGATTGGGCGTGGTACGCCCGACCCATATTTCTTCATTTTAAGACTCAAAACCAAACACAATGGGTTGTGGAATGGTGTGGTACGACCGACCCATATTCCTTCATTTCAAGAAATTAACCATACACAACGGGTTGTGGAATAGTGTGGTACGCCCGACCCATATTTCTTAGTTTCTTTTACTATTGGTTTTGGGGGAAAAGGAATGTTATCTTCCTTCTTCCCCGACGGTTTTTAGTTGTTAAGTGGCAAATACATTTTTGTTATCTCTAATAATAATAATATCATCGCAATAATGATCATGTAATGGGTTTCAATCCGTCCAGTGCGCCTCTCGTCTTACTGTTAAAAGGTTATTTTAAGTAAATAAAACATTTTAACGTTCTAAAGTTTTTGAATAATTTATCACTAAATACTTTCTTGTTTTGATAATGAGCATTTAGTTCTGATTATTACATCTATTGTGTTATGAATTTAGTTTGCAAGACAGTTTTAGATTTGTTTGAGTGCAAATTCGTTAATTATGCAGTAAAATACACAATATTACGATTATTTATAACGGGGTGGCATACACACCCCCGCCTCTTCAGTGAAAGAGACTGAGGGGCGTCATTTAGTTAGAATAGTTACAAAAACCAGTAAACCAGTTTGACGGATTTGGTTTATTATTAAACGTTACAAGTGAATACTTGGCTAACTGTATTTTTAGAATCCAGCGAGCGACAATAAAAACCAATAAATCAAGCAAATTCAACTTCCAATTAAAAAAATTATTTACAGATTTAGTATATAAAAAAATAAAACTAATATTTTGCCAAAGGTAATTTTGTAACTCAAGTGGGCTATTGTTCTGGTTAAACTCATTTGGAAGCAGTAAAATCAACACGTTTAAAAATTGGTCAAGGGGTTTGCGTTCTCGTGTTCTATTTTTCTGGAGGGGGCGGGGGTAATTGCTTGGTCACAGGGGACAGGCGGACAAAATAACGCCCTTCCTGGGGGGGACCATCGGCCAAATTTCGGGGCACCCCCTTTCCAACCAAAACCCACCGCTCCAATTGGGATCACAAGACGGGAAAACAACCTATTTTGGATAAACAAAAATATTCTCTGGGTTTTTTAAGACCCTTAAAATTTAAAGGAACTTACTGAACCTCTGTTACCAAAAAAATTATAATGATTCTATTTGATTTCTTCCGTTTATCTAGGCGTGGCCAATGGTCCGTACATTTTTTTATTGAGGCCTTTCGACAAAAAAAAAAACCAGATTTTTTTTTACTTCCTTTTCATTGGTTTTTGTTTTTCAAATTAAAATGGTCAATTAATTTGTAAATAAAGTCACACACATAATTGATTTAAAAAAAAAAAATACAAACGGATTGTTAATATAAAAGCAATAACACAAACAGCCCCACTCCCACTTCTCATTCTCAACTTTCTCCCTTCCTTAATAAATTGTATAAAAAACAAAACTTTGAACGGTTTTTAAATAGGCAGTTAAATATTTGCCCAGTGGTTTTAAATATTGATGTTTTAAAATATTTGCTTATTCTTGTGGACCGGATCTTACCGGGGACATTGATCGGATATAAAACTAGCGTTTAAAAAGAATTTTCTTGTACTAAAAACCTGAATTTTTTTAAAACGTTGGGGGGTCCCTCTCGGAAAGATAACAAGTGGGGCCTAATCATTAAACTTTATGTGGTTCTATGAATTTTGAAAATTTAGGGGGTTCTCCGCATTCACAATGGGACTCATATCTTAGTCGTTGCATTCTCTCACTTAGGGTCAATATTTCTTAAAATGTTGATGATTTCTACCACACCTGTGCGAAAAAAACAACGGGAACAGTAAGGGTCCACCCATTTTTGTCTTCTAGATTTTGAATTCTCAATTTTTAGGTTTTATATTTTATAAAAAACAGTTTTTTAATTAATTCACTTTCTTGTCAATATGTTTATTTATTTTATTTTTCAAATTTAATTTTCCCGGTTACGAATAATGCAGACTGGGGTCATTTTGTACAAAGTTTGTATGTATTACAACAAACTGGGAAGGGGGCAGTTGCATTTTTATTGAACTTTTTTTTTAAACATTAAAAAAAAAAAGGGGAAAAGAATATATATACTTTTAAAATAATTCAATTCCTGAAAAACAAAAAAAAATAAACAACACATTCAAGGACTTTAGGACAGAGAGGGGGGAAATAATTTCCTGGTAGTTAAAAATTTAATTTAAAAAAATACGAGGGATTGCCTTGTTGTTTGGGGAATTATCATGGATTTCGTGAAATCCCCATAGTCTTTTTTTAGTTTTGATTTAGAAAAATAAGAAATATATTTAAAAAATTTTGTTTTAAGCCAAATTTTTAAAAAATATTTATTTCATTTTTGTTTTTCATTGGATTATTTTACTCTGGATGTTTAGGTGATTTTTCTCCAAAAATTATTAACTTTGGTTTGTTTGTACCTGTTTTTTATTAAAAAAGAATAAATTGGCCTGGGAGCTTCTTGTTGTAAAAAAAGAGAATCAGTTTGTAAATCTTTTTTATATTTTCTGTTATTTATTTTAATGGCGGGGACATAGTTCGTAAAATTGTGTTCAACACATGACTAACTGATAGGGGGCAATTTTCTATCTGTTAGTCATTTTTTTGGTTGTGTCACGAAAAAACCAAAAGGGCCTCCAACTAGGATTCCCAGATATATGACGATATAAAAAAAACCAGATATTGAAGTTATAAAAGGGGGGCAAAGTTGGAGGGGGAAATTTGGCTCATAATGTTAAAATAAATGGGAATCTGTTTTAGGTCTAGGACACGATCAATTTCAAAGGCATTTTATGGTTTTCTCCTCAACTTTTCTTTCAATGGGATAAAAAAGTTGTTGTGGGATTATTTTCCTTGTAGGAGGAGCCTTACTTGTCAATTATTTACATAAATTTAATTTAGTTGTTAAAAGATTATCTTAGCGATTATTATATTTTTCTTGCCAAAAAATTGCTCTACTAAGCTCTTTTAATTTATGTTAAATAAAAAAAAAATGTTTTTATAACAATCTTTTTGTTTTAGTATTATTACATTCGAATAAAAGATGCAATAAAGGTAATTCAAAGAGGGAAACTTGTCCGGGGAAAAATAGAGAGGTAAATGTATGAAAAAAGAAAAGGTTGGATAAGTTTAAATTCAGTAAGTTGGATTTTTACTTCAGTTAATATTCAGAAAGTTTTTTCTAGGGGACCATTTAATTTTCATTTTTTAAAAGCATAAGTGGGAATCATTTTTAAATCCTTGTGGGTTTTTTTATCCCAAATAAATAATAATTTATAAACAATATTAAATTTAATCAATTTTATTTTACGGGTCAATCATGCTCACAGTAAAACTTGTGTAAAAACTTCCTTAAATCTATTCACTGGTAATTTTTGCTTAAATTTTAAAATTTTCTTAAGGGGGGGCGTGTTGGTGCGAGGAGTCCAATTTTGGGCAAGTTGTTACGGGGGGTATTAAGGAGCGCTCCCGATCCGGCCCCAAGCTGTTGACGTCTCCCAACAATGGAGGCAAAGCGCCGTGCCTGGAAATCTTAGGGGGTCCTTGGGCACGGAACCAATTTCTATTTCTTGGCGGGTTAAAAAACTGGTTCCCTTAGAAATTCATTAAACATGGGGGGGCAGTTAAAGTGATTCATTAAAACTAAATTAAACTCTAAACTGTTAAATTAATTAAGGAGCTCAAACGTAAAATCAAACATAGGGGTGGTAGGTGGGGGAAGGGGGTTTAAAAATTTTTTTTGTTTTGCCTTTACTTAGGGATCCAAATCGAAGAATGTATTTGAAAAAAAACGGATGGATTGTAACCAAAACATATAATTACTGATAAAAATTTGGGGGGACCTTAGAATATAAATGTTTCATTTTTTCAACTTAAAATAAATATTTCTTTTTATCTTCTTTGCCAGGGCAAAATCACGATTTTAATTATTCTGCCATTTTTTCCCTGTTTTCTGGTTTGTTTAGATGCGCATAGCTCCCAATACCATTCCTTCATTAAAAAAAAAAAACTTACGGCACGGTATACTTTATAAAGGGGCACGGTGACAGTGGTTTATGAGGGAGACGGGCCTCAACTATTCGGACTGCCATTTCATTTAAGCATTTTAAATTTAAAAATATATACTGGAATTTTTTACTTGTCGCATTGGTCGTGTCTTAAAATTCGTTTCTATGTTTGATTCAAAGTCGACTTTAAAAAAAAAATTTCAAGTCGTATTGCTTTACTTGTGATGTTTACTTAATGTACGTTGGAAGATGCGTTATTTTTGAATAAACAAATAAGATAAACTACAGGGAATCTACTGGCTCAATTTACCCAAATATATTTCAGTACAGGCACATAAAAAAAACAATAAAAATAGGAGGGCCACCAAATGGCTCCCTAAAAACATTAAAAAACAAAGAAAATTACACGAGTAGTTTTATTATAGGCCTCAGGGGGGAAATAGGACCCAACTTTTTTTTTTTGGGTTTTCCCCAAGAATGGGCGGCGGGTTACACGTGAACCGGGATCCAAGATGGGCGGGGACGCCATGGTGCCAAAAACCTCCCCCACGGTAAAATTCCCCATTTTTCCCAACAATCCACACATTTCCCTACACCATTAACCGCTCAAATTTTCCCACACAATCTCCCTAACAAAACATTTACCCTCTTTCCCACACCATTTTCATCACATTTACCTTCTTTTCCCACCACCAATTACCCCCACATTTCCCCTCAAAATTTACCCTCAAATTTACCCTCAATAAATTCCACAAATTTCATACTTATATTAAAAAAATGCCCACTTGTTGAAACTTGTTTTACTTCTATATAAAATTTACAAAAAGGAAATTGGGGGCGGACCGGGATATTCCAATATGGGTCGTTTCTTTTTTTTCCCGCCCCGCGCCAAAAACTCACACCACGTGGGAAAATTCCTTTGCCAATAATTCCCACAATCCAATTATGGCTGTTACTTTATTAATATTACAATATAAAATAAATGTATCACTTCTTCTACAATACCACCCAATAACTAAAACAGCGAACGTAAGGCGCCACTGGTGGTAAATAAAAAATACGTTTTGGGCAGCCCCTGGGCGGGGCAAATACCTAATGCGGGGGGAAACCGTAGGCGCCCCCTTGGGCGGGCCAATATACCTGCGGGGGGGGGGTCCGTTAAAGCGCCCCTGGCGGCCAATACCGGACCGTGGCGCCCCCTGGCTGCAACCGCAGCCGCCCAAATGCAGCAACGTTCAGGTGGAACGCATGGGGGGGCGCTATCCTGGTTATTCTTCAGTAAATCCTTCCCACACACACTACTTTTTAGCCTACCTATTGAAATTTAATTCTATATAAATCCTTATATTTTTACCTAGCTTCCTCCTAATTACAATTCTGTTAACACTACATTATCTAAGGATTATCGTCAAAAATACCCCCCCATTTATTACCAACTTTACAAAAATTTTCCCTCGAAGGCTTAAAGATTTATACCTTTAAGGGATACTATCTTTACCAACCAATCACTCAAAACCACACATGGCCTACCATATTTCAATATAAAGTCTTCCCAAAAAAAGGGAAAACCTAGTAACAATTTTGAAAAAATAAAAATACTATTATAAAACCCTTAAAGCCCATAAGAGAGCCCTGTTGTTTTTCAGATCCCACAAAGATAGATTTGCAATCATAGCGTAATAGTTTTTCTAATACGTTCCATCAACCTGAAAAATCCACTTTAGGTATTCAACTTTAAAAATAATAACTATTAATCTATTCGTTTTATCTCTCCTGTAAAATCTGTTAATTTTCTTTTACGTTTTATTTGTCCTTTCGGGCATTGGGTCAGGTTTAACTATTTTCAATACCTTTTCTAGTTATTGAAACATTTATTGCCTGTTACCTGTTTTTACTTGCTAGACTTGAAGTCTAGGTATTATTGGGTTTAACTTTGCTGTTTTGCTTATTGGCATGGGAATGTGTTGTGTGGTTGTTACTGTTATATATTTTTGCTTATAAGTTTTTCTGCTTGATATTTTTATAAGCTTTATTTTCCATGGTCTGGCCACCTTTACCGTTACTTTGTATACTGAAGGTTTCCCAACCATTTCAAAACCTTTAATGTTAAAAACAAAAATTGAAAATGTATTAGTTAACATTTAAATGTGAATGAGGAAAAACTTTTCAGTTTACAGTACGGTCTCACTGGTTGGCAGGGGGGGGGGGGGACTAATTGGGAATTATAGCTTAAAACTATGCAAGCAGGAAAAAAACAAAAACATTTTATTAATAAGCATAATTATAAAACAGGTAAAAACAACCATTCAACGAATTTTCATTGCAAATAGAAATAAACTAGCAATGTAAAAATAATAATACATACTTCAAGCTAGGGCTGTAAACTGGTAACATGGCTATAAATATGTTCACAATAACTTGGAAAAAAGGTATTGGAAAATAGTTTTTATACGGAAAGCCACAGAATGACATTAAAACTAAATGGATAATACTGAGTTAAAGGTGAGGGGATACGTTATAATTTGTTTTTTACGTGATACCTAAAATGTTGGATTTTTTTCAGGTGATGGACATGGTATTTAGGGACTTTTACGGGATTATGGAGTGCATTTAGCTTGGGTGGGACTGTAAACAGGGGCTTCTCTTATGGGCTTTTTTGTTTATAAGGTTTTTTCAAAAATTGGTTACTAGTGGTTCTTGGGAAGGGGGGGACTATTATGGAATATGGGAAGGCCATGTGTGGTTTTGGAGGTGATTGTTGTAAAGATGAGGTGTTCATAATGGTATAATCTAAGCTTTCGAGGGGGAAGTTTTTTGTAAGTGGTTTAATATATGTGGGTGGAACGGAAATAAATCTGTAGATTAAGTTAGGGTTATATAAAAAACCAGGTAGGGTGTTTTATTTTTTAGGGAGTGGAGCTAGGGTTAGGGAAAATTAGGTTTAGGAATTAATTTCAAATAAGGTTAGGACTAAAAGTAGGTGTGTTGGAAGGGATTACATTGAAGAGTTAACATGGGAATGGCGGCATTGGGCCGTCACCTGGGGACGGTTGATGCTTTGGGGGCACGTCTTGCGTTTTGGGCCAGACAGGGGGCGCCGCTTTACGGTCGGTATTTGCCGACAGGGGCGCTAGGTTCGCTAACGGGTTATTTGACCGCCAGGGGGGCGGCTACCGGTACGCTAGGGTTATTGCCGCCAGGGGCCGCTACGTTTGCCACCAGGGGGCCGGGGCTACGGGTCGCGTTTTTGTTATTGGTGTATGTTGAAGTGGATAACATTTAAATTATATGTATTTATTTAAAGGACAGCCAATATTGGTGGGGATATTTTTGCTAAAGGGTATTTTTCCCAACGCGGGGTTGTGAGTTGGGCGCGGGCGGGAAAAGACAGCCTATTTTGGAATTCCCGGTCGCACATTCTTTTTTGTTTAATGGTATAATAGGTGTAATATTGGTTAAAATATCAGTGGCATTTATTATATAGTATGGTTGTGGGTAATTTGAGGGTAAATTTGGAGGGTATTTGAGGGGGAAATGTGTTGTTATGTGGGGGGGGGGAAAGAGGGTTAAATGTTGGAGGGGAAAAAATGTAGTGGGGATTAAATGAGAGGGTAATGTGAGGGGGAAAATGGTGTGGGATAATTTGGGTGGGTTTAATGTGGGGGGAAATGTGTGGGAAAATGTGGGTATATTTTTCGTGGGTGGGGGGGGGAGGTTAGGGGCAACCACTGCGCCGCAATTTTCTTGGATTTCCGGTCAACTGTGGGACCGGGCCGCCATCTTGGAAAAACCAAAAGAAAAAAAAAGTTTGGGGTTATTTCACTGTGCCTTGTTTATTCTACTCGTTTGTAATTTTCTTGTTAAAGTTTGGAGGCAATTTTGGTGGCTTCTTATATTTATTGTTTTATGCATGTTACTGGCTTTATTATTATTTTGGGTAATTGGCAGTTGATTTGGCTTGGTAGTTTTTTATTATTGGTTTCATATACGCATCCTCCACGTTACCACAGTATGGGACCATCACAAGTTAAAGCCATTTACGGGGACTGGAATTTTTTTTTAAGTCGGAAACTTGATCACAAAAAAAAAAAGAAAACGATTTTAGGGGGGGACCCACGGGACATTGGGCGGATACAAGTTTCAATGTTATTTTAAAATTTTATGGCTTATAAAGATAATTGCAGTCGAATAGTTTGAGGGGGGCGTTTCTCCTCATAAAATAAAAACTGTTTATTCAGTGCCTTTTTATAATGTAATACCGTTGCGTTCAGTTTAATGGATTGATGTTGAAAAGGCTATGGGCGGCATCTAAAACAAAACCTGGGAAAAATACAGGATAAATGGCAGGAATAAATTAAAAAAAAAATGCGGGATTTTGACCTGGCACATAAAGAGTTAAATAAGTAAGTTTTTTTAAAGTTTTGATATAATGTAAACAAGTTATAATCATAAGTTCAAAATAAAATTTATCAGTAAAGTTAGTGGTTACAATATTCCAATCAGTGTTTTCAATATCCTTTCTCGATTTGATACCTAGGTAGGGAGGGGCAATAAAATATAATGTTAAAAACCCCCCCTCCCCACTACCACCCTTATGTTTGATTTACGTTGAAGCTCTTTAATTAATTTAACAGTTTAAGTATTTAGTTTAATGATTCACTTATCTGCCCCCCCTGTTTAATGATTTCTAATGGGAACAAGTAACCGCCAAGATAGATTGGTTTCGTGCCAAGGCCCCCCTAGATTTCCAGGCCGCGCTGCTCATGTATGTGACGTCACAGCTTGGGGCGGTTCGGAGCGCTCTATACCCGTACAACTTGCATTGGACGCTCGCTCACACGCCTATAGTAATTAAAATTTAAGCAAAATTACCAGTGATAGATTAAAGGAAGTTTTAACAAGTTTACTGTGTGAGCATGTTTGACGTAAATAAATGATAAATTAATATTGTATAAATATTTATTTGGGATAAAAAACACAAGTTAAATGATTCACTTATGCTTTATAATGAAAATATGTCTAGAAAACGTCTGAATATTAACTGAAGTAAAATCAACTTACTGATTTAACTTATCAACCTTTCTTTTCTTACAATTTACCTCTCTATTTCCCGACAAGTTTCTCTTTTGATACCTTATTGCATCTTTATTCATGGAATAATACTACAAAAGATTGTTATACATTTTTTTACATAAATTAAAGAGCTAGTAGAGCATTTTTGCAAGAAAAATATAAGAATCGCTAAGATAATCTAACACTAAATTAAATTATGTAAATAATCGACAAGTTAGATCTCTACAAGGAAATAATCCACAACATCTTTATCATGTGAAAGAAAGTGAGGAGACCATAAATGCTTGAATGATCGTGGCTAGACCCTACAGATTCATTATTTACATTATGAGCAATTCCCTCCAACTTGCCCCCTATATAACTCATATCTGTTTTTTTATATCGTCATATCTGGGAATCTAGTGTGGCCTTGTTCGTGCACACCAATGACTACAGATAGAATTTATCTGTAGTCATTGTGAACACTAAATTTACGAACTATGTTCGCATTAAAATAATAACAAATATAAAAGATTTACAAACTGATTCTCTTTTACAACAAGAAGGGTCCCAGGCATTTTTCTTTTTAATAAAAACAGGACAAACAAACCAAGTTATTAATTTTGAGAAATCACTAAACATTCCAGAGAAATAATCAATGAAACAAAATGAAATAAATATTTTTAAAATTGGCTAACATATTTTAAATATTTCTTCTAATCAAAACTAAAAAGACTAGGGATCACGAAAATCCATGAATAATTCAACAACCATGCAATCCTCGTTTTTTATAATAAATTTTAACTACAAGGAAATTTTCCCCTCTCTGTCTATAGTCTTATGTGTTGTTGTCTGATTGATTATTTTAAGATATT
>JAQJVL010009799.1:0-14754 GCA_035578905.1 Stictocephala bisonia | reverse complement strand
TAAGAAGATATAGTCACTAAGGCGGTGACTTTTCACTTGTTGAGGGTCAGGCTGTAGAACAGCTACTACTTTTGAACGCTTAAATGCTTCTGGCAAATTTAATGTAGCTAGTGTATTATTTTAGACAGTTTGAAGCTATTGTTTCACTTTGTTACCAGCATGTATAAGAAATTCCGGAAAGTTACCGTTAAAACCGGTTGTTTTCCCTGCTGGTATAGCGGAAATCACCCTATCTATATATTCCTCCATGAAACTTCTGGATACTTCCAGGGGTGCCAATTGGCTCTTTTTAATTTCATATAGCGTGTAACTCACATATTTGTCAGAAGGATATGGTGGGTTCACTTCGATAAGCTGACTATCCGTTTAGCTAAATTAGCATCTTTCGTGAGGAGCATGGTTCTCTTTGATTTGGAGATTTACCAGTAGAGAGTTCCATTAAAAGTGACCATGCTTTTCTACTGCTGAAGTTTATATCTTCAACAGTTTTAACCCATTTTTATCTTCTGGCACATCAGCTGTGTTGGAGTTTTTGGTGGCATTAAAGTCTTTGTAAAGGTCATCTGATTTCTTACTCAATCCTGGTATATCCTCCTTTCTGTATGCTCTCGTATGCAAGCTTTGGCAATAGTCAAGACGAGACTTGTGAAACGAGAATGAACCTGATGCTATCATCAAGCCTGGTGGTAAAGGTCTCCCAGAGTGCTTTATGAAAATTCTATCTAGGCCTTGGAAAAGATCGAATTATGGGAATTTGGATTCCCAATGAAACCACCACTGGCCTATGTTGAGAGTGGAGAAAAGAATCAAGAACTTTCCTAATTGGTTTTGGGTTTGATGATGACGCTTACGTCGGTAGAGTAAACTCGACTTCAACGAGTTGAATAAAAAATGGCTGAATCTTAGCATCAAAGAAAGGAAAAGGTTGTTTATTTCAGCCCAGTCAGTAAGCTTTCTGCCATTCTCATCGTTGGTGTTATAGCCCCATTGGCTATGGTAACTGTTGAAGTCCCCCAAATAAAGGACAGGGTGTTCAAAACTTGGCAAAATCCTATCGTCAGGCCACTGGATGTTAGGAGGCTTATAAACATTTACTATTGTAGTTTCTGACACTTGGATTGCCAAGACAAAGATGTCATTTTCAGAGCTGTCAATTGACACATTGTCCATGTCATTCTTTACATAAGTTGCAATACCATACATCCTATGCCCAATGGAATCAACAAGCCTGTATCCAGGAAGTCTGTATCCTCTTGCACTATTGTTATCTTCGATATGGGTTTCTTGGAGTGCAAGGAAATCTACATTGTTTTCTAGAAGGTAGGGTATTATGTTGTTCGCGTCCACAGCAAATCTTCAAGGCTGTCCCCTGGGTAGTTCTAAACGAGTAACAAACCTGGTAGCTAGACCGTCACAAATTTGTGATCTCCCAGCTACCACACAAAATAAAAAAGGCCCTTTTGAGGACCAAACTAATTTCAAAATAATATAGGTTTTGTTTAAAATAGAGTCCATTTTAACGCTCATGGTTTAAGCAAGGTGAAGAGTGATTGATTGCATTGTAAGAATGCTTGGGTGTCAGTGCATTCAAATAACAGAGTTACTCAAGACTGATTTTGTACTCAAGATTTTGATTGTATAGATCAATAGATAAATATCTGAATTACCGTAATTACCTACAGAGATATTTTCTAACTATACTGTATGTAACTATTCACACTTTAGACCTACTGTTGTAGCCCACTTAATAAACATATGGAAGAAAATCCACCCACTCACGGTGTATGTGGTAGTGGCACGACGCTGTATGAACTGTCACTAGGAGGATCTTTTTATTCGTATACACGAAAGATGGTTGAGAGGGCCCTAAACATCATCTTCGTATCAGTGAGTTATTATGGACTCACCCACCTATTCTAAGTACTCTTCAAATTCATTGTGTTTTTATTTATTGTTTTTTTTTTTTTTTTATTTATTTATACTCCAAAATAAAACCCACAGCCGTTTTAAAATAATTGAAAAAAATATATATAATATATACTGAGTATTATAAAACACAAGAATACGCTACAAAATATATGTTTCTCAATAAGACTAAAAACGTAGCAGTAATAAAATAAAAATTAATGAGGCAATAACATCTGGAATATCAGGCTCATATTTATACTCTATCAAATTCATTAAATGTAGTGCAACCAAGGTGTTTGAAAATACTCAGTGACCTGTTAGTTAGAAAATGTCAAACAATAAACCCTTTTTACTGTAAAGCAACAAGATTGCTAATGTGAATACCAACAAAGCCTCTGTTCACTAACCTGTTCAGCGAACCCTAAATGTTAGGTTATCTGCTCGGCGTTTTCCTTATGTCTATAATCAAGAGGAAGAATGTTAGCTTACGCCAATTTAGTTGTGACGCTGCCCACTAGTTGCTGTGATGATTATTCTGGATTATAATCTACTTGTTTCAATTTACGCCATATATCTAGGCGTTGGGTAAAGACATAGATGAACATTTAGCTTATACTTTATTCGCTTATGATTTCGTGTATGGTTGAATGATCCAAAACTAACGCCACAGCACTTACCGTAGGCGTTTTCTATTATCACCATTACCTCTCACGATAATAGTAATTCATTTTTCAAATAAACCCGTTGTGGATAGTTTAATTTGATTAATTAGTTGATAGTTATTTTAGTTTTACAATGACTTGATAGCTATTTTTATTTGGCTGGCACAGACGTGCCTGATGGTGATGGGTCTTGGTGGTTATTGTCATTTGTCTGATAAGGGGGGGATGGTATTACACGCGAGGACTTGCTCATGAGCATGTCCACATCCAAGGCTACTAGACGTTGGCCCACTTCTTATACTGCAATAATACATGCGTTTAGAGGGGTCTGTGACGTCACTGCAAGACTTCGTAGCGTCCACTCCGTAACACTAGCGCATACGGAGAAATCGAACATTCACTTATTATAATAGCAAGAAAAATTTATTAAAACATGTTTATAAGTAAGTTATTTTTGTATGAGTCTACGTGAAAGTGACAAGATTGGGTTTTAATGAAATATATCATTTATACGTACAATTCGTTTTAAACTAACCTAGAATACCCATATAAATTTAGAAGTATCGTTTAAAACAAACCTAGACTACCCATATAAATTTAGAAGTATCGTTTAAAACAAACCTAGACTACCCATATACATTTGGAAGTATCGTTTAAAACATCCTCATTATCTTTTTTTTCAATAATATTATATTCCATTTAAGCATATTTTATCCTTTTTGTTCATTTTCAAAATTGAATAGGTCAACTTTTATTTTACTTCTTACGTATGGATATCCACTTTAAACTCCTTAAATTCACTAACTGGTTTTACAATCCTACGTAAATTAAGTGTTGACGATTTTTCGTTGTTGCATAAATATATTTTATTATATAGCTTTTTGCTATTCAACCATTAGTCTAGCTGTCTAGCTACATACTGATTTTAGCTTCATCAGAGCTATTCATATACAAAAACCTTTAAATTAAAAAAAAATATATAGTTTATAGGCTCTACGATACGAGTTAAGTCTTCCTTAAAACATAACATCAAACACTACAATACTTATGTTAAAAGTACAGTAGTGTGTTAATCGTTTTAATTTGAAATTATATTTGTACACAAATAGATAAATCCTATGCCTTTTTGCTAGAATACAAATTTGGAAATTCGGTTGTATAACAACATTTAGGCAAATTACTATTTTAGACCGAACAAACACATTTATAGGCTTTAAATTGTTCCAGACAATAACATACATACGCACTTGTATAACATGATATTTAAAGGCTGAAAAGTGATTGATATGCAACATTTTATATTGACTGTATCACAGAAAGAAATAGATGTTAAAGCTACTAAATTTGCAAACTAGGAAATACTGTATGCCTATCACAATAAAACACCAGGAGGTATACATTTTAAAATAATATCTTGTTGACTTACCATGAACAGTAAAAGTACCGTTAAAGCAGGCCGCCGTTCCTGGAAAATTAATTTTGTATTTCACCGTTCTCACGACTAAACCGACAATACGTAGTATTTTTTGAAATACAAAGTTTAGTTCAATTGGTGATCTAAAACTCAGGTGAAATATTTAGGAACAACAAATAAAAATGTTTTACGTTTAGGCTACTGACATTTTTAGTGTTTTGACTGGAAATTGTCTGTACAACTTGCTACTTAAAACATAGTCACGAACAGTTTTTTACATTATTTACAATGTAAAATTGTGTATTGTCAGAATCAACGGTTTGTGACGATTAAAATGACGGTCAAACAAAAGTAATGCATTTTCATATAACCACTGGAGCGACTGTTATGTATTTAGATGTCACACTCTGAATTAAACACGTATTGAGCAAGCCATAGTCGAGAGTCTAGAATTGACGTCACGGATACTGTGTGAGCACGTATAGGAAATTTTTCACGTGGACATGCTGATGTGGACTGCACGTAAACATCGGATCGGTTTGATGTTAGGGACTTGCCCACGAGGATGTTCCCATGCGTAGGTATAAAAAGCCTATCAGCAAGTTTACGCGTACTGCGCACGCGCGCTTCCTTTTCCCTGCCATTTTTTACCTCTTCACTTACATTACGTAACTATTTTTTCCATGTAGTATCAAATGATTTAGTCCTGAATTTTGCTATTGTAGGGTTTCCTTTGACTGTTAGGCATATAAATTATAATCAACGATATTAAATCACATTAAATAATATATATATAGTTAAAAATTAGGGATACTTACGTATATTTAGGATGAAATAAAATTTAAATTGAGTACCCTTTTTAACATTTGGTAATGTTTTTTAATTATAATTTTGAATGTTTCGAATCTTATCAAAAATTGGGTTTGTATAATTGATTTGTGTGTTCAATATGTTCACTGGATTTTCTTCTTCTGGAAATATATGTAATTCTTCTCTTGCATTCATTTTCTTGCTCTTTTTCATAAAATTTAATATTTTCGTGTTTTCTTCAATTTTTGTGTATGTGTGGTCTGTAGAGAGCAAGTGTTCGGCGAAGGTGGATTTCATTGTAGTTGTGTTATAGCTTCTGAGAGCTTGTATGTGTTCTTGAAAGCGTGTTTTGAATTGTCTTCCAGTTTTGCCCAATGTATAATTTATTTTACAGTGTGTACAATTAATGTTTTAAATACCTGACTTGTTGTAAATGTTGTCATTATTGTGTTCTTTTTGAGATTTTTTATCTAACATTTTGAATGTGTTGTTGCATGTTGAGAAACTTAGTTTGTGATTTGTATTCTGAAAGGTTTTTCAAATAGCTTTATTTAGGCTTGTGTTATATGGTACGTTTATAAATTTGATCTTCTTTGGGTCTTGATTTGTTGAGGTGTTATTTCTTTTCTTCTTTTTGTTTCTTATTAGTTTGTCAATCATAGAATGGAAAGCGGACGATTTGTATTGCCAGGGACGATTAGATGTAGATGGTATTATAAAGTTGGTTTGTGTAGGTTTTCTGTAGATTTTGAATGAATGTTTACTGTTGGTTTTGGTAATTGATAGATCTAAATAATTGATCTTATCAGTTTGGGTTTCTTTAGTGAATGGAAACTTGGAAGAAAGTATTAATTTTTTATCTTGTTTGAATTCTATGTTCCCCAAAATAAAATTCAAAAATGTTCCCCAAAAATGTTCCCTACTGGCTACATAGCTTATTAATGTTGGACATTAAAACATCTAGTTTAAACTCGTGATTTGAAGTTTGTCTTTGTGTTCAACTTTAAAACTATTAAATTTTTATTTCACAGGCATAAAAGGCATTTTGTATCAACTTACCTTTCTCAGCATAAAACACAATGAAATTTGTGTCTGTCATATTGGACACTATATCATTGATGTGCATCACAGTGAACACGTCCGTACAGTGACAGTGGTATTGATACACCCACCTACCCATTCACGTTCAGTGGTATTGACTCTCATGCTCAACAATAGACGTACAGTGGTTCAATCATAGTTAAGTTCACTTATCACGTAATAAACAATAAATACACACTGTATTAATGATTTTCAAACATATAAATGGCTTACTCGTTCACCAGTGACAGTAAAAAGTCATGAAAACAATTTTGATAGGTCGTAGATTGGTTATATTAATGTATAACAACATTAATCAATCTTGCTATTTGTTTGGGAGCAATCCGTACGTGGGCATAAATAGTTTTTAATCCAGAGCTACTTTATTGAATATGTTGAGAATACACCCCTGATCCTGTTACAGTTCCAGGGTAAATTAAACCAGACAATAAAAGGGTTATAACAAGTTAAATGTCACAAAATAAATATTTTTCAAAAGGAATTTTACAAATTTGTACAATGATGAAGATGTTTTATCTATTGACGTTGTACTTAAGAGCTCCTATTTTCATTAAGATCTACGACATAATATTTTGGTAAAATGTCTTTTCGAACATCCAAGTCATAATAACTAGTAAATTTAAAATGTCAACTAAAAAAAGTGAGGAACTAAAGAAAAGTTGCATATACAGTAAACTCTGGTTAACCAGTAAAATATGATGGAAGGTGAATCTAAATGGTACAGAACGTATCAAAATTGTTATTTTTTGATAAGAATATGCCACACAATTCCTCCCGCGATAGCGTAGTGCAAGTGATTTGAACGCGAAGTAATGAATCATACACACATTGTTGTACATCCAGAAAGCGAGCGGTGATGTTGTTGTATGCATTTTACCAGATTTAAGTACCTAGAAATTTACTGTAATTTAGTGGTTTCATCGTTAATTTATTCTTTTTATACTGTTGACCCAGACAGTGTCTGATGGTGATGACGGTTGAAGCCTATTTACATTTTATTGACACAGACAGTGCCGGAAGGTAATTAGACTAGTCAGTTGTTTACATTTTAATGACACGGACAGTGCCTGATAGAGATGAGGCTTGGTGGCCATTTACATTTTATTGAAACAGACAGTGCCTGATGGTTGTGGGGCTTGGTGGCCATTTGCATTTTATTGACAAGGACAGTGTAAAATAGTGATGGGTTTGCATGGCTACTAATTTTTAATTGACAACAACAGTGCCTGATAGTGATGAGTCTTGGTGGCAATTTACATTTTATTGACACATACTGCGCATGAAGGTGATGAGGCTTGGTGCCTCTTTACATTTTATTGAAACAGACAGTGCCTGATAGTGATGAAGCTTGGTGGCTATTTACATTTTATTGACACAGACAGTACCTGATGGTGATGAGAGTGGGTGGCTATTTACATTTTATTAATAAGGATCGTGCGTGATTGTAATGGGGCTGGGTGATTATTTACACTTTATTAACACGGACAGTGGCTGATGGCGATGAGGCAGACTGGCTATTGACATTAATTAACACGGACAGTGCCTGATGGTTATGGGGCTTGGTGGCTTTTATAATTTATTGACACATGAAGGTGATGAGGCTTAGTGCTTCTTTACATTTTATTAAAACAGACAGTGCCTGATAGTGATGGGGCTGACTGGCTATTGACATTTAACTAACACGGACAGTGCCTCATGGTGATGGGGATGACTGGCTATTGACATTTATCTAACACGGACAGTGCCTGCTGGTGATACGGCTGACTGGCTATTTACATTTTATTTACACACACAGTGGCTGATGGTGATGGAGCTTAATGGCTAATTAAATTTTATTGACACAGACAGTGCCTGATGGTGATGAGGCACTGACAAAGACTCTTTGTCAGGGACTGACTGGCTATTGACATTTAACTTACACGGACAGTGTCTGATGGTGATGGAGCTGACTGGCTATTGAAATTTAATTAACACGGACAGTGTCTGATGGTGATGGGGTTTCGTGGCTATTTTCATTTTATAGAAACAGATAGTGCATGATGTTGATGGGGTTTCGTGGCTATTTACAATTTATTGACACACACAGTGGCTAATGGTAATGGAGCTGACTGTCTATTGACATTTAATTAACATGGACAGTGCTTGCTGGTGATGGGGCAGACTGGCTATTTCCATTTTATTGACACACACAGAGTCTGATGGTGGTGGAGCTCGGTGGCTAATTAAATTTTATTTACACGGGCAGTGCCTGATAGTGATGGAGCTGACTGGCTATTGACATTTAACTTACACGAACAGTGTCTGATGGTGATAGAGCTGACTGGCTATTGACATTTAACTTACACGAACAGTGTCTGGTGGTGATGGAGCTGACTGGCTATTGACATTTAATTAACATGGACAGTGCTTGCTGGTGATGGGGCAGACTGGCTATTTCCATTTTATTGACACACACAGAGTCTGATGGTGGTGGAGCTCGGTGGCTAATTAAATTTTATTTACACGGGCAGTGCCTGATAGTGATGGAGCTGACTGGCTATTGACATTTAACTTACACGAACAGTGTCTGATGGTGATGGAGCTGACTGGCTATTGACATTTAACTAACACGGACTGTGTCTGGTGGTGATGGAGCTGACTGGCTATTGACATTTAACTTACACGAACAGTGTCTGGTGGTGATGGAGCTGCCTGGCTATTGACATTTAACTTACACGAACAGTGTCTGATGGTGATGGAGCTGACTGGCTATTGAAATTTAACTAACACGGACAGTGTCTGATGGTGATGGAGCTGACTGGCTATTGAAATTTAACTAACACGGACAGTGTCTGATGGTGATGGAGCTGACTGGCTATTGACATTTAACTTACACGGACAGAGTCTGATGGTGATGGAGCTGACTGGCTATTGACATTTAACTTACATGGACAGAGTCTGATGGTGATGGAGCTCGGTGGCTAATTAAATTTTATTTACACGGACAGTGTCTTATGGTGATGAGGCATGGTTGTTATTTACATTTTATTGACACAGACTGTGCCTGATGGTAATGGGGCTGGGTGGCTATTCACGTTTTATTGACACAGACATTGTCTGATTGTGATTGGGGCTTGGTGGCTATTTACATTTTATTAACACAAATCGTGTCTGATGGTGTTGGGGCTGAGTGGTTATTTACATTTTATTGACACAGACAGTGTCTGATGGTAATGGGGCTTAGTGGCTATTTACATTTAATTGACGCAGACCGTGCCTGATGTAACGGGGCTCGGTGGTTATTTACATTTTATTGACTCAGACCGTTCCTGATGTAACGGGGCTTGGTGGTTATTTACATTTTATTGACTCAGATCGAGCCTGATGTAACGGGGCTCAGTGGTTATTTACATTTTATTGACTCAGACCGTTCCTGATGTAACGGAGCTTGGTGGTTATTTGCATTTTATTGACTCAGACCGTTCCTGATGTAACGGGGCTTGGTGGTTATTTACATTTTATTGACTCAGACCATGCCTGATGTAACGTGGCTCGGTGGTTATTTACATAGAATTGACTCAGAGCGTTCCTGATGTAACGGATCTTGGTGGTTATTTACATTTTATTGACTCAGACCGTTCCTGATGTAACAGGGCTTGGTGGTTATTTACATTTTATTGACACAGACCATGCCTGATGTAACGTGGCTCGGTGGTTATTTACATTTTATTGACTCAGACCGTTCCTGATGTAACGGAGCTTGGTGGTTATTTACATTTTATTGACTCAGACCGTTCCTGATGTAACGGGGCTTGGTGGATATTTACATTTTATTGGCATAAACCGTTCCTGATGTAACGGGACTTGGTGGTTATTTACATTTTATTGGCTCAGACCGTGCCTGATGTAACGGGGCTAGGTGGTTATTTAAGTTTTATTGACACAGACTGTGCCTGATGTAACGAGGCTTGGTGGTCATTTACATTTTATTGATACAGACCGTGCCTGATGTAACGGGGCTTGGTGGTTATTTAAGTTTTATTGACACAGACTGTGCCTGATGTAACGGGGCTTGGTGGTCATTTATATTTTATTGACACAGACCGTGCCTGATGTAACGAGGCTTGGTGGTCATTTACATTTTATTGCCACAGACCGTGCCTGATGTAACGAGGCATGTTGTCATTTACATTTTATTGATACAGACCGTGCCTTATGTAACGAGGCTTGGTGGTTATTTACATTTTATTAACACAGACCGTGCCTGATGTAACGAGGCTTGGTGGTCATTTACATTTTATTGACACAGACCGTGCCTGATGTAACGAGGCTTGGTGGTCAATTACATTTTATTGATGATACAGACCGTGCCTTATGTAACGAGGCTTGGTGGTCATTTACATTTTATTGACACAGACTGTGCCTGATGTAACGGGGCTTGGTGGTCATTTATATTTTATTGACACAGACCGTGCCTGATGTAACGAGGCTTGGTGTCATTTACATTTTATTGATACAGACCGTGCCTTATGTAACGAGGCTTGGTGGTTATTTACATTTTATTAACACAGACCGTGCCTGATATAACGAGGCTTGGTGGTCATTTACATTTTATTGACACAGACCGTGCCTGATGTAACAGGCTTGGTGGTCATTTACATTTTATTGATACAGACCATGCCTTATGTAACGAGGCTTGGTGGTCATTTACATTTTATTGACACAGACTGTGCCTGATGTAACGGGGCTTGGTGGTCATTTATATTTTATTGACACATACCGTGCCTGATGTAACGAGGCTTGGTGGTCATTTACATTTTATTGACACAGACCGTGCCTGATGTAACGAGGCTTGGTGGTCATTTACATTTTATTGATACAGACCGTGCCTGATGTAACGTGGCTTGGTGGTCATTCACATTTTATTGACACAGACTGTGCCTGATGTAACGGGGCTTGGTGGTCATTTATATTTTATTGACACCGACCGTGCTTGATGTAACGAGGCTTGGTGGTCATTTACATTTTATTGATACAGACCGTGCCTGATGTAACGATGCTTGGCGGTCATTTACATTTTATTGACACAGACTGTGCCTGATGTAATGGGGCTCATGGGCGCCCGCAGGTAGGGGCCAGAGGGGGCCATTGCCCCCCCTGAGAATCAGGATAGTACGCATAAATTTTTGTCAGGTTTTAGTGTTTTGAAAAATTTAGAATGTCCAAAATGAATAAATATCGGCAATTCCGCATATACGCCGGGATAAGGTTACGTTAACGAAAAACATGACTACATAAATAACCAAACCCTAGTATTCATGCATGCTAGTATTATTATAGCGAAAGAAACAACGTAATTGACAACAATAAGCAAGACACTGAAGAGCAAGTGATACTTAGTCTATGGTAGGCGCCCGGCCCAGCGTCGGCGTCAGTCAGTGTCTAGCTGTTGTTGTGTTAAGTCGTATACTCACGGATAAAGTGTAGAAGTGAAATTAATTTTCATTTGGCGATATTGTGTTCAGTGACATTCAGTGTGATTTTGTTAGCTACAGGAGAGTTTAAAATGGACATAAGAAAGTTTTTTAATAAACGTTTAAAAACCGATCACGTCATACATGCTGTTGACAACGATAATCAGTGTAAAGATCTAACAGAAGACAATGTTTGTATCAACTTTGCATCCAGCAGTAATGCAGAACATTCAGTAAACACTAGTAACATTAACGTTGCTGATGTAGGCCTACAAGAAGATTATTGTTCTCAACCATCGACTTCTGCACATACCACCTCATCAATACCTAATATAAAAGGTAATACTAACGACTCGTTTGATATCGGTAACTGCCTTGATAATATCCCGACAAATAATTATGTAATTTACTCAATGTTAACAAACCCATGGAAGCCTGATTCAAGCTACAATTTTAAAGATGATGTAATAGCAGGAAAGCGCCCATTTCTATAATACATACCCTTGGTTAGCTTACTCCCGAAGTGGAAAAGGTGCTCTTTGCAAGTCATGTGTTTTATTTAAGCCCCGTGTTAGCCATGGAAGCTATCAAAGTGGATTCATCACATGCCCATTCAATAATTATAAAAAGTTTCATGAATATGCTAAATCTCACGCTCTTTCGCAATGGCACCGTGAGGCTGTGGAAAAGTCTAGTAATTTCTTGTCAGTTATGGACGGTGAAAAGCAAAGTGTCGATGTTCTTGTCAATGAAGGGTTAGCTCACCAGATTGAATCAAACAGAAATAAACTGAAACCTATTGTTTCGTCTATAATTTTTTGTGCTACACACGATCTACCATTAAGAGGAAAACAAGATACGCATGCTGTTTTTAACGACCTTTTGCGTTTCAGAGAAGAGTCTGGAGATGTTACTTTAGCAGACCATCTGAAACATGGGCCCAAAAATGCCAGCTACATATCCCATCGAGTTCAAAATGAGTTGATTGAAACTAGCGCAAATGTTTTAAGAAATGAACTGATTGGTAAAATAAATTCAAATGAAATATTTTCCATATTGGCTGACGAGACAATGGATATTTCAGGGGTGGAACAATTGTCCTTTGGTGTTAGATATTTTGACACCTCCGACAAATGTATCAAGGAGGATTTCCTAGGTTTTACACCTTTACAGGATGGTTTGGGTGCTGAAAATGTAGCAAGTGCAATCATCTCTACATTAACATCATGGGGTTTAAACTTAAATAACGTTGTAGGACAGGGCTATGATGGATGTAGTACAATGGCTGGTCATATTACTGGTGTACATAAAAGAATCAATGAAAAATTTCCTATGGCTCTGTATTTCCATTGCTCTAGCCATAAGCTCAATTTAGTTGTCAATGATTTGAATAGGCTACCACAAGTTAGAAATACTGTTGGAACAGTAAAAGAGGTTATTAAGTTTTTTCGTGAAAATGGACAGAGGAGAGCGGTTATTGGGACACTGCAGAAACTGTGTGAAACCAGATGGACTGAAAAGTATAAAGCAATAAGAAAGTTCAATGAACAGTTTGTTGATATAGCTCAAGCTCTAGAAAACTTATCTATGGAAGGAAATAAGGACACGAGGCAGAAAGCATTTCAACTCCACTGTGCTGTAACAACAACATCATTATGTATGCAAGTAATAGCTGTGTACTCCAGTAAACTTGAAATCGTAACTCAAATGCTGCAAAGTCCAAGTGTTGACTTATTAAAAGTTTCAACACACATACAAAGATTAGCTGAAATTTTTAAAAGCGACAGAACAAATAGTGTAGAAGAGTTCGCCAAAATAATGTTGACTGTCGAACAAAATGCTGCAGCTCTGTGTGTTACTCTCACAAAGCCACGAGTCATTGGTGGAACACAAATACATCGATCAAACCAACCATCTGAGACCTTAAATGATTATTTTAGAGTGTCGGTGTTTCTTCCATATTTAGACTCTTTGGTGCAATCCTTGAGTGACAGGTTTTCAGAAAAAAACCAACCTGCTTTTGAAATATTTAACATGCATCCAAAAGTCATGAAAGCCCTTCCCAAAGAAAAATACGAAAGTTCTGTGGTAAAAATTGCTGAAATGTATGGAAAGTTGTTAGACAACTTTAAGGACGAATCAGTCCTATGGTATGACCTGTGGGCAAACACACCAGCTGATTATAAGGACTTGGAGAAAATGCACCTTATAGATGTTCTGCAACACGGACATGTTTACTTTTTACCGTCAGTTGCTAAGGAACTCAAGATTGCACTGTGTTTACCACCAACAACTTGTACTATTGAGAGGTCATTCAGATGAGAATAATAGTTAAATGTTTTTTAAATTGCATGCAAATTTACTTAGATTTTATAGGTCTAACTTATTTATTTTTTATTCCATTTCTGCATAATAGTCTTTTAAAATATATACTAAGTCAAGTATACCAGTAGTTGGCAGAAATTTAGTTTACAATGGTTAATTTCGTTTATAGGAGTAAAAATGGTTTATATCTTTAAAATGTTTACTGTTATGTTTTGTAACAATTGTTAATTGTCTCATTATAATGATTTAAGAGAATTGTGTCTAGAAAATGTTAAATATTGTAAGAACTGAGAGATTTGGGTGTTTGGTTCTTTTACCAAAAGTTTTCAATATAAATTCTCCAAGTTTTGAGAAAAATTCAGAATCTTCCCCTTTCAAATAAAAAAGTAGTTTTTTTCCATTTAAATTAGCTAAATAACCAGTATATTCACGTTTGTTAATTTCCTGTCAATTTCATGCGACATGTTTTCTGAAGTCAACATGTTTGGTGAGCCTTACCTGTTCGGTTGTCCTGGTTTAGAGGGTTCTTATTGTTTGATTTAGCTTCTAGAGTAAGGAGGGGGTAAGTCCGTTGGTGGAAGGTTTGCGGGCGTTCGGGCAGTTTGAAGTTATCTTTTGGCGAGTGACCACGTTTGTTCTTCACGGCGATTTTAACCGTTCGGAGTTTTGGTTTTCCGGATCGGCAATTTTCTTTTTCGCTGGTGAGTGAGTGAGCGTATGTCGCGCTTTATTTGTGGTCACGTTTTGGGTTGAAACCTCCAGGACAGCTACGTAAGTAATTTTTACAAGTTTTCTTTAGTTAGGTTTTTCAGTAGGGTTTTAGTAGATAGGGTAAGATCCACCAAGCATGCGCGGTTAAAACTTGTTCTTGTTTGTAGTCACTCTTCTAGTGACAGTTCTTGGAGTGCTTTGTTTTCTGTTTAAAAATTTTGTAGAAAGGAAAATGTTTCAAGTCACTAAAAGCTGGTTATTTATTTTTTTCAGATCTCCCGGAGGCAATTTTTCAATTTTCTCAATTTTTTGAATTTTTTGAGATAATTTTCAATTTTTGCAATTTTTGAATTTTAAGCAATTTTGGCAA
>JAQJVL010009798.1:0-14763 GCA_035578905.1 Stictocephala bisonia | reverse complement strand
GGGTCTGGTACTACTGAACATGTATGCGTATACATGTCCAACATGTCAAAGTGATGATGGATGGTACTATACATTGAAGTCTATGAGTTATAATTAATATCATGCAACCCACATATTACGACCACATAGTGAAACTAACGTGATGGAAGGTACTGGTTATAAATAACATCATACGACTCATACACTAATGCCAGATGGTGAGGCCAAAGTGCTGGATGGTACTGAGTCCAAAGGTCTGTGAGAATAACATCACTGCTCTCAACTACTGACGCCATAAGATGGGCCCAAAGTGATGACCATGAGTTTGGGCTCAGTGGGCTCAAACTACTGGTGAGCTCAATCTACTGCGAACATCTATGAAAACCCAGCCGTTTGGCCTCACCTTGTGGCGTCAGGCTTGGGCCCAAACAGCTGCGAAAAGAGGCAAGCTGGGCCCAAACTACTGTGAAACAATCTTTATATATATATATATATATATATATATATATATATATATATATATATATATATATATATGTATGTGTGTGTGTGTAATTGTTCTCTTTTTATTGTTGGCATGATTTATTATTTATATGGTAGAGTATTAATATTTCTTCATAAGTGAACTTATCATTTAAAACAAACGTTTATTGTCATATGGATGTTCCTTTTTTAAGAGTGTTTTTGTTAATTGTACGTTTACAGACCTTGAAAAGTTTTTGTATTTGAACATTTGTGTCATGGCAAGTCCCACTATATATTAATACAAGTTAATGTCTTTAACTGCTTTAATGTAATTATGTGTAAACCTGTATTAAAGCATGGAAATAAATAAATAACTTTAGATCCACTAAAGGTACAATTGTGAAACTTCATGATTGTACTACCCTATAGTAGATCTATTTTTAATAAAAATATAAAGAATAAATATTCACTCGTTTCAAAATGGTGGACGTTTATTGTTTTCTAACCGAAATATCTAAAACTGACTAATTTTACAAACAAAATGCAAAAATAATGATTTTTAGTAAATCTTATTATAATATCCACAGTGTTTCTTTCAACAAAAACGGATAAAAAACAGCTGTTTTACAGCACTAACCAAAGGCTAGTGCTGTTTTAAATATGTATGTACAGCTGATTTCATGTCAAGCTGTTCTAAACGTATTACCTCAGTATAAAACACCCAGTAGCGACACTCCCATTTAATTGATGTGGAACTAGTGCGATGCTAGCACTCCTCATAGCAGGAGAATACAACACACCTCAATACCGTTGTTTTGAATTGTGTATTGTAAATAAGTGGAATAATATCCAAAAAAAGAGCCATGTTAGGTTTTTTGGTGACATTTACTAATAACAGCTGTGAATATAAATAATACAGAAATAGAAATACGCGCTTCACGCTCTCGTCGCTTTGAACGCTAGTGCCGTGCTTATTACAAACTTTATAGCGGAGTGTAGCTACTGGATGTTTTATATTGTGGTATTACTGAGAAATGTGAGAATCAAATTTAACAAATCAAATAACATGTATTTATAATGAATTAACATAGTAAGTTACAAATTATATTTTACTACAGTTACTATAACAATTGCTTTCCAAAATACCAGGTGTCTGCTGGATTTTAGCAATGCCATTTAATATATCCATGCTCGTAATTCTTCGATGGTGTCTACAGGAGTGGTATAGACCAGTGACTTAAGGTGGCCTCTTAAGAAAAAGTCTATGGGGTTGAGGTGGGGGACCTTGCAAGCCAAGGAACTGGGCCTCCTTGTCCGACCCACTTGTTTGTGTATACTCTATTCAAATGGGTTCGATCATTCAAACTATGACGAGCGGGAGCCCCGCTTGCATAAACCACACTTGGTTATGTGTATTTAATGGCAAATCCTCGAGAAGAGGTGGTCATCAGTCAATAATTGAAGATATGTCTGATCATTAAGATTATTAGGCAAGAAACTAACTAACAATGTGTCATCAATTATACCGGCAAAAACATTGAAAGAAAACTGATATTGGTGACGATCCTGTGTAATTGCATGTGGGTCTTCAATAGACCAAATGTAAGTTGTGAAAATTAACAATCATTGTTCTTAAAATTTAGCTTCATCCGTGAAAAAAAAACATTACTTAAGAAATTTGGATTGACAGATTTGTCGATAAACCACTAACATAGCTGCATCTGTTGATGGTAATCACGAGGCAACAGTGAGTGAACTCGTTGTACGAGGAAAGGATGAAGTTGTTGTTCATGTAATACAGTCCAGACTGTTGCATTGCTGAAATTGAATTGCAAACAAAGTTCTCTAGTATTTTTGTTGCGATGGTCTGATATGACATCCAATAAGGATTCGTCCACTTCAGGAGTTCTTACTGAAACCGCTCGGCCTGAGTTACCTTTTATTTGGCGATTATAAAGCTTCCTTTCTCTGCAAGTCGTTGATGGATCTTTGTAAAAGTTGTATGACAAGGTATCACACGATTTGGAAAACGTTCTTGATACAGTCTTCTTGCTTGAGTACTACTACAATGAGCCATGCCATATATCAAATGCATGTCTGCCATTTCTGAGTTGGTAAAGTTGTTCATTACATTATATGCCATTATTTGTTAATAAAAGGAAACTATGAAAATAATAAAAAAGAACTGTGTCATAAGAAAATAAATTACAAACACTAACTATTAAAACTAACAAAACAATAAAATAAACTTAACAGAAACACTCACAAAAAATGTGTATATGACAGTGTTCTTATTGTTTACTAATGAATAATGCCAACAATGGAAACCAAACATAATATTAGTAGCATAAATAAACCGCTGTTCACATGAAATAGCAGACTGACATGATATAAGCTGTTCAAAGTACACACATATTTAAAACAGCACCAGCCTTTGATTAGTGCTGTAAAACATAGTTTTACGTTTTGCAGCATAACTCAGCTGTTTTTTTATCCAATTTTGTTGAAACAAACACTGTGGATATTATAATAAGATTTACTACAAAACATTATTCTTGCATTTTGTTTGTAAAATTAGTCAGTTTTTAAAAATTTCAGTTAGAAAAAATAAACGTCCGCCATTTTGAAACGGGTGAATAATAATTTTTTTATTTTTATTTAAAATAGATCTACTATAGGGTAGTACAATCATTAAGTTTAACAATTGTATCTTTAGTGGATCTAAAGTTATGAATTGTTACGTAAAAACACTTAAAGATAGATTGATGGAAAACTAAAGGTTTTAGGACATACCTCCATATGAAGTTTTTTGCTCATTTTTATGTGTACAATAACATCCTAAATTGAAACAGTTTTACTGAACACCCTGTATATCCTGAGCCCTCTGAGGATATTTTTAGGTATTGATTGTGGGTTAAAAACAAGACATAATATCATATTTAAAAATTACAAATCACCTCCGGTGCGTGTACAGCCGCCATTTTGTATTTTTTACAAATTATATATTATTTAAAAAACTATTAAACCTATAGCCTTTATATTGAATTGTTACAATAACATAACCTATCAACCTAAAATTACAACAATTTTAGTTTTAAGTGCACTACTTAAGGTTAAAATTAATTTTTAATTTAATAATAACGAAAATCATCTGCAATTTTTTTCCCGTTGCCTGTTAGGGGCATTTTTATTACAATAACATCACAAATTCCTTTATTTTTATGTTTCGGATGAAAGTAATCAGAATAGATCGCTGATGTATTGTTGTGGTTGACTCCCACGGCATGACACCATGGCTATACACATTGACGCATAAATGATTAAATACAAAAATACTCAAATCTCGATTGTTTTTAATCCGATTTCATTAAACTTTACTTTTCTGAATTGCAAATCTAATTTGAAAAAAAAGATCTTCTTGTAATTTTTTTTGTATTCCTTACCTCTCAAAAGTTATTAAGAATAAAACATTTCAAAGAACCGCCATTTTGAAAATAATTAAAAAAGGTTTTTTTTTTTAATTTAAGTAAGAAAATGGTTTAAGTAATGTGTATACTAAATTTGAACTCTATAAGTTAAATACATTTAAAAAATCAAAATTAATTTGTAAAAAATTCAAAATGGCTCAGAGTTCAGAAACACCCTGTATATAAGGAGCGAGCGAGAGAGAGAAAGAGGGAGGGAGGGAGAGAAAGAGAGATTTTTAACACAGTGAAATAGTTTAGAAAGAAAAGCGAGCTGAGAATGACAATGTTTTCAATCCTATTTTCAAAACCGCCATTGAAATGCTGGATGAACTAATTGTAATTGCCAAAGACGATGAGAATACATCTGGAGATGCAGAACCGAGAGTGTACAAGACTTCATCATAGTATGCAGGACATTTTGGTCTTTGACATCTGTAAGGTAATGGGGAGAAATATTATTTTATAAATAGACGTAGGACCAGTATAAAGTGTAAATGTTTAAGGGAATGTCAAAGAGTACTTACAACTTTTTAAATAAATAATTATCCAACATATGATCAACCGAGATAGCAAATGTTGAATCTATTTTGCAAGACTTGAAAGAAATTAGATGTACCACCAAATACAAAGAATTGTATCAACACAACTTATCCTCCACTTCCATAATGACTTCTCAGTACAGTTTACTAGGGTTAAAGTCAAAAGTAAATTTGCTATTTCCATTGATAGGACTACAAAACAAATCATAATTACATTAAATGTTGGGAAATTTTATAATTACATAGCCAAGACTATTAAATAAAGTAAACTAAAACAGATTAAGTTCTCTGTTAAAATTAAGAGAAATGAAATTTAAGAGAGAAACAAGAAATGCCTGATAGAAGAGTAAATAAGCCGGATGGCGGAAATACTTGGCTTGGATAATTCACCTCCCTTAGCCAACCCCTCCTACAGCTGCTCTTCTCACTTAATACTTTGCTGACGGACTACAATCTTTGATTAAAACGACCATAAATAGATTTAATAACTAGATGTTTTAATTCTAGAGATATTTATCTTAATTTAATTCTGCATTTAACTATTTTGGATTCACCAAATTTAGTTAATATGAAAAGTTGATCATATTTATTTATTTGTTCTTAAGACGCCGATGCTGATAAAAGCTGAATATATTTCAATAGCACTAAATTTAATTTACCAATCACAACCTATGCTATATCCTACTGAAGCCAAATGAATCTGCCAATAGGCGTTTTTAATGTCCAAATTGGACAAATATCGAGCTCCCCTTAGGCGGTCAACAATTTTGGCAACCATCCGCAGAGGATATGCACCCTTCTTCGAAACTTGGTTTACCTTGCTGAAGTCGGCACAGAATCTTTTTGAACCGTCTGGCTTGTCCAAAAGAAGGATGGGCGAGGACCAGTCACTTTTAGAGAGCTCCACTATCCCGAGTTCCAGAATATTTTCTAACTCCTCGTTGACTAATTTCTGGCGGGCTGGTGAGAGAGGATAATACCGTTCTTGACGCCAGGTGCATTTCCGGTGTCGATAGCGTGCTTGACGTTATCCGTTCTCCCTAGGGTAGGTGGTTCAGATTCGAAATGGTTTTTGACTAATTCTAGCTGTCTTCTTTCTTCATCGGAGAGATGGTCGCTGGTTGAGCTTCCTTCCATGAATAGGATTTTGAAGCTGAAGACGACAAAAGTACGTTAACCTTATTATTTGTTAATAATTACCTTCAAAAATAAGTTTTTCTCTATTTTTTTAAAACTTTATTACTAAAACAATATGGATGAACATAAAACTGCAAGAATTTAGAGCTATAATAAGCATTTATATAATTTGTCAATAGGCTCACTGTAATCTAATAACCCACTCCTTTCTAAAAGTGTGGAAAGGGGTGAATTCAACTGTGTTTCCAGGGTGCATTCTAAAACTGATTATATATTACTTCCCAAATATCTGACAGATGTTTGACATTACCGTAGTTAGTTACCTCATAAGCACGGTTGGTACAAACTGACCACTGCTCACTTGGCGTGCCAAACCACCACTCGCCGTGCATGTTACACTCGGCCTGTCACTTGACTACAAATATCTGACAGATGTTTGACATTACCGTAGTTAGTTACCTCATAAGCACGGTTGGTACAAACTGACCACTGCTCACTTGGCGTGCCAAACCACCACTCGCCGTGCATGTTACACTCGGCCTGTCACTTGACTACAAATATCTGACAGATGTTTGACTTTACCGTAGTTAGTTACCTCATAAGCACGGTTGGTACAAACTGACCACTGCTCACTTGGCGTGCCAAACCACCACTCGCCGTGCACGTTACACTCGGCCTGTCACTTGACTACAAATAATTGTAGGTTAAGTATATAACGTGAAAAATCATAATATTAAATTTTTACAGTATCTCGCTCACACTACTTCCGTTGCTACCTGTTTATTAGTATAGACATCCAATGGTATTACTTTGCCTATTTCAAATACATTATGTTCATTTCATTTGTTAAACAGCCGAAGATTAATTAAATGTAGGCCTCTTGCAAGCCTAACGGTTATCACCTCCTGACTTCAATGCAGGAGGTTGCGGGTTCAAATCCCGGGAGTCCAACTAAATTTAGCTTGATGGGTTTGGACCGTTGTCTCATAGCAACGTTAAAATAATCAATATAAAGTGCCACTGGCGTTGAAATAAATAATAAAAAAATAAGTAAATAAGTAAAATTACCGTTGACATCTTCAAGTCCAGTAGAGCGGAGCATTACAATAGAATGTAAGTAAAACCATGCTTACAGCCATCCCTAGTTTAATATTATAAAAGATATAATCTCCGCAATATTAAAAACATCATTTTTTATGTATGGCCAAAAAACGTACTTTGAGGGGTTCCCATATCCTTGAGACAAGAAAAATTAAGACTAAAAACAGAGGCAAATATTTTGACACCTCAACCGTTTAAATTGGCCAAGAATTAAGGGAGGAGTTGAGTTGATAAAAAACAGCTTTACTTATTATATACAAGGATACACATAAAATTAATTGATACACATTGTCTATACACATATTACAATGTCTATAATTGACACATGTTGTAAACGCTCTAATACTTTAGTTTCACTAAAAATATAACAAGAAGAGAAAATATTTCCATCCAAGACAACTTTCAATTACTTGACTCAGTATAGATAGCATGTCAAACAAATTTTATTTAACTATTGGTTTTGATAACATATTCGGGATTTATTATTTTTCGCTACATTTATTCAACTATCCTTAACCATTACAATGTTTTCTGTTTAGGCAATTGCACATTATACTATGTTAGCACGTGGACTTGGACCAATATTTGTACTGAAGCAATTGGTAGACAAATGCAACTCCATGTGTTTTTTCAACTACATGACGTGATGCCGTTTAAAGGTTTAAAGGTACTAACTACGTTATGGGAAGTCGTGACTAATGAACTTTACCAACCGGCCTATTATCGTGGTAAGGGCTAGCTGAAAACAACTGTAAAACAACTAGAAGACAGTGACAACTCAATATGCTTTGTCAAGTAGACGACATGTCAACCATTAAAGGTACAGTACTAACTACGTTATGGGAAGTCGTGACTAATGAACTTTACCAACCGGCCTATTATCGTGGTAAGGGCTAGCTGAAAACACGTGTAAAACAACTGGAAGACAGTGACAACTCAATATGCTTTGTCAAGTAGACGACATGTCAACCATTAAAGGTACAGTACTAACTACGTTATGGGAAGTCGTGACTAATGAACTTTACCAACCGGCCTATTATCGTGGTAAGGGCTAGCTGAAAACAACTGTAAAACAACTGGAAGACAGTGACAACTCAATATGCTTTGTCAAGTAGACGACATGTCAACCTTTAAAGGCGCAGTACTAACTACGTTATGGGAAGTCGTGACTAATGGACTTTACCAACCGACCTATTATCGTGGTAAGGGCTAACTGAAAACACGTGTAAAACAACTGGAAGACAGTGACAACTCAATATGCTTTGTCAAGTAGACGACATGTCAACCTTTAAAGGCGCAGTACTAACTACGTTATGGGAAGTCGTGACTAATGTACTTTACCAACCGACTTATTATCGTGGTAAGGGCTAGCTGAAAACAACTGTAAAACAACTGGAAGACAGTGACAACTCAATATGCTTTGTCAAGTAGACGACATGTCAACCTTTAAAGGCACAGTACTAACTACGTTATGGGAAGTCGTGACTAATGGACTTTACCAACCGACCTATTATCGTGGTTAGGGCTAGCTGAAAACACGTGTAAAACAACTGGAAGACAGTGACAACTCAATATGCTTTGTCAAATAGACGAAATGTCAACGTTTAAAGGCGCAGTACTAAGTTATGGGAAGCGCGTTTTCATTAAGTAGTTGTCGCTGCCCGCGTGTGTGTGAGAGAGCGTCGCCATCACAGTGTGTCGGGTCCGATAAGATAACTAACTGCACACGGAACTGTCGCAAGCTGATACAGAATTTCATCAAATGAAATAAGTTTATTCAGCCAAATTTAACAAAATATTTGTATTAGCTAAGTCAAATAGGACAAACAATGGTTTTTATAATACTACTAAAAATATATACAATTATACAAAGTATCATAAAAATAAATGATGTCACTTCAATAGCCTACATGCATCAATAAATTGCCGGACGCTGTAACAGGACAGATATATGAGGTCATTTTTTGGCTGCTTTCTAAATTTGATAAGGTTTGATTCTAATTTGAGAGACACGGAGAGTCAGTTATATAGTATTATGCCATTATAAAACAATGTTAGTTTTTTAAATAGGTTCAATGATTTGGAATTGTAAGTTTATTTTGGTTACGTAAAGAATATAACATTGTAACTGAAGTAGTGGAATTAGACATATTTTGCTTGACAAAAGTTAAAGTTTCCATTATGTAAATAGATGGCAACGTTAGGATCTTTAATTCCTGGACGTAATCCTTACAAGACTGGAACTTACGCAAAGAAAAAATAGTTCTAACAGCCCACTTTTGTAGTTTGAATAAAAAAACTGTTCTTTGACATTCATAACCCCAAATAGGTATAGCAATCGCTAGGCGGGGGTAGATAAGACCGTAGTACGCAACCAGGAGAAAATAACATTTGCTAAGTTTTTAAACTGCTCAAAACAAAAATTCCAGAAGTGAGTTTTTTAAACTTGTTCGATGTGTCTGTGGAAATTTATTTTTTCGTCCAGGACCAATCCCAAGAAACGGACACTTTGAGATGGATGAATCTCATTTTCATCTAAAAGTAGGCTAAAATCACTTGTTCATCTATTAGTCAAGCAGAAATTTATTAATTGGGTTTTATTTGAGTTAATACTAAACTCAAATAAAAAATTGTTATCAAACCATTGGTTTCAAAGAAGGTTAGCCTGCTCTAGATTATCAATATTTGAACTGGAAATTTTGAGATAGGTGTCGTCAGAGAACAGTGTGAGTTAGGCAGTTAAAGTACAGGAGGGGAGTGTATTGATAAATAAGAGGAACTAGACGGGTCCCAAAACAGAGCCCTGTGTCACTCCCCTCACGATGGAGGTCTCAAAAGAGGAAAAAGGCCGAACGTAACCGGTCTCACCTACTGATCTTATTTCAACATATTGTTTCCTTCCGTATAGATACGAGGCCACCCATTGCAGTACAACACCACGAATTCCCACCTCACAAGTCTGTAATTACCACACCACGAATTCCCATCCCTGTAATCACAAGTCTGTGTCAGGTAGTTGTCGCTGCCTGCATGTGTGAGAGAGCGTCGCCATCACAGTGTGTCGGGTCCGATAAGATAACTGCACACGGCACTGACGCAGTTTGATAAAATAGTCATTCCCTGGTATCACACGTTGGTGTTCAAAATCTGAGTCAGTCCTGAATCTTCAGCAACTTTATTGAACAACCGTCATAGAATCTTCTGAATTAACATTCAGCATATGTATTGTATTCAGGTTGGTGCGACGGACTTACGGCGACATACAAACCCATGGCTGGTTCCTGACCACAAGAGATCCTCAATTAGAATTAGGATTGCGCATGACACCCACAGTGTTGTGTCAACTTACCCGCGATAAATGGCGACATTATTTGGAGTGTTAAATAATAGGCAAGTAACTTGCTATTATAAAAAACAAAAATGACATTTATTTAAAATAAATTATAGACCTATCAAGAGAAAACTAATCGTAAAAGAGGAGTACATTAAATTAACTGATTGAAATTAGTATAGAAATAGGAAAGATTCGAGGGACAGTCGTTTCTTAAGTACAATACATAAATTCAATGTATGGCATGATTTGTCAGGTCACAGCTGTTGCATGTTTAAGATCCTAAATATTCCATTTTAGTTGATATATATCGTGCTCAAATTGTCAAAATATGTTTAAATTATTCTGATAGGCATTGCACGCTATTTAGTTGATTTCCAAGATACTGCCTTTATTTATGGTCGTAAAATTATAAATGTAGTATATATTTAAAGATCGCATTTTTGAGACATTTTTGACTCGAATCGCATTTTAAAATTTTCGAATTCTCCTTCATCTCGATTTTATAGGTTATTGAAGTTACCCAATATTCAAACTAGTGCCAAAATAAAACTATAGCAGTTATCGAAATTTTAAAAAGCGATTTTAGTCAGAAATTTATCTAGTTTCAATTTATTGTTGGTTTCAGATCGATATCTTTAAAGCTTTAGCCACAATATAGGACCGCGCAAATTCCTACATGGTAATTTATTGATAAAAAATGCGGTAATTCGTGAGATCCAAATGGCGAAACCCTGAACTTCGTAGTCGCGGATGGATTTTACTACTTCATTCATAAAAATCTTTCTTCATTTAACTTAACATCGATGGATGCAATGTAGGCCTACGACGACTGATATCAGAATCATTTTACAGACTGTTTTACTCACTTAGAGTTAGTCTACTTACTTTAATAAGGCTTATTTAGTTTAAATTAAAATTTGCTTTCCCATGTGGTTCCTGATATAATATAACCACAAAGTAAAGCATAAAACGTTTATTCGTTATGACAGTGCACAATATTTATTATGTCATGACAAATACTGTAATAATCATCTATGCGGGGTATTCCCAAACTAAGTTCCGAAACTTCAGGTTATGATTCGTTGGATAAAAATAAGTAAAAATTTTCCCATACATATAGGTCCGAATATGCTTAGTTTTCAATATGGCGGCCATTTTCGTATTTTCACTAAATTATTAGTAATTTAATAACCCCTTACAATACGGTGCTCAAATTTGAAACGAAGGTTCCTTTTCTGCTTTATTTAAGGTTGTGATAATATTATTTTATTATATTCAATATTTTCAAAATGGCGGCACTTAAAAACTTTTAATTGTAAATTGCGCAAAAACAAGCGATCTTAGAAAAATACACAGGAAATGAAAAAGTTGCCAAATGTAATAAAAAATCTAACAAGTTTCAATTGAATAAAATCAGTTCATAAATAAAGGAGTAACGCCAATTTAGGCAATACAACGTATGGTCTGTTTCATTTTATTAGACGTTGAATTGCTGGTGTTGAATGTATTTCATATCAGCTGATGAAGTAAATATTAAACAGCTGATATTTTATCATTTTCAAAACAGATTACTCATTGTTGACAAATTATATTATGATATATGGATAGTTTTTGTTAGTTCTAGTAGTATAATAATTGGCAAAACCACTTTCTGCCAACACTTTTGTTCTGAAAAGCATTTCTTCCCTAAATAACATTCTGCTTTGTCAAAGCTGGGTTACTTTGGATTGGTAAGGTACTCTGGGGCATATCTGTTTACAATAGGCTAACATATTTGTTCTTCAAAAAAGAGCTGTAAGATATATTTTAAAAGCTAAACCAACAGAATCATGTAAAGTTAATTTTAAAGAACAATGCTTACTAACCGCACCTGCTATCTACACGTTTGAAGATTTCCTACGTTAAGAACAACAGCTTGTAAAGGTACGTTCCACAACACCAGAAACAGATATGTAAGCAGTACTTCAATGTATCATAATTTGAAACTATTTTAAAGCAAACCCGAGTATGTTCCTCTCTTAATTACCACCTAAGCTAGCTCAGCTGAGATAGACGAATTTTAAAATTTCAAAAGGAGGTTTAAAATTGTTTAGTTGAACATTGCTTTTACCAAATACCTAGTTACCTAATGTAATACTTCAATTTTAATCCATAAACATTCATTTAATTAGTCCGTCGACTCCTAAACAATAAATAAAATGTGATTGTGATAATGACAATTAACTAATATATCAAACAAATAATACCGGTGATGTACAGATAATATAGGGATAACAGATATATACTGTATATATACACATCATAATAATGAACGATAATGGCGAAGACAGGAGTCTTTAGTATCGAGGACGGTTCACCTTCGATGCGCCGGCTGCCGACCGATGGTGGTTCGACGTCTGCAGTACTATATCTAACCTTAGTTTACCGTAATGCTGGTCGCTGTCTAGACCTACTAAGAGGTTGATTGCTATTTAATTCCTTGTCAGCTGTGAGAATTAGTTTTTATATTATTTTTAAGGGCTTTCTTTAACAACATTTTTCACAACTTATTCACAAAAATTAAGCGCCCCCCTTGGCCGCGGCGCCAGGCCCGCTCGCCCCCTCTTCGGACGGCCCTGAAATCATACACTATCTTCAGCTGTTGTTGGGTGATGTTAGTAACATTTCCAGATGATGAAAAACACGACATATTGCCATTGTCATTAATTATACAACGTTGAAATTGGTCGTTAAATAAGTGAAAGTGGGTTTTTAGTGATGAAAACTGTGACAGTATTTTACGATGTAAAGTTTACAATTGACGCGATTGTGTTGTTTGTATGACCAGAGACCTGGAGGAAGAAAATGCAGGATAATATACATTATTTTTATAGTAACGTTAATTATGTGATTGCTTTCTCATCAGTGCGGTACCTCAATGATAACCATACAAAAATTGTTCAACCATTTGTAAAAAATTCCGTTAAATCCTTTACAATATTAATGCCATATTTGTCATTGTATTTTTACAAGCATTTAAAAATATTTCTGCGGCGTTTTGTCGTGATAGCAATTATAGTTTTAGCATTAATTATAAAACACGAACTCGGGCCCACAGCAGCTGTCAATCCATGATTTATTTGGTTAGTGTGCCAATGGGTTAGCACTTGAATTACAGCAATCCAAGTTCAGTTTGACAATCGGTATAAAACAATAAAGAATAAAATAGCCATCAAAATAAACAAATAAAAAAGACCAATTGAACAAAAATAATGCTACTATTTCTGCAGCCTAACATCTCAAATGTTTAATTCTTTGACAGTAATTATTGTCATGCATATGATGAGTTCAGTAGATGTCATCTGTATCAGCTGTTTCAACATATGAAATCACTTGAAACAGCTGTTCAACAGATGTTCGGGTGCTATCATTCCTACTCGCAGACGGGTTTATATCAAGAAACTCACCACCAACATAATTTATGTATATAAAACTACTAATAAAATGACACAATTACTTATTTGTCCAGTTTACTATAGTGCCGATGCTATTGCCCTTGATTATATACACCTAAAATAGACATTCCATCTAACAGGAATATTAGTGCCCGTTTTTTTTTTTTTTTTTTTTTTTTAGTTAGGCCCGCAATCACAGCTGGTTTAAAGTGCATTTTAAAATGTTCCTGCACTATCGCTCCACAATGGACCACAAAAACAGCTGATATTTTGAGACTCAACATTTAACATTGGATGAGAAATCTATTTGTGTATAAAATCAATTCTATTACTCTGAAAAAATTATTTTACTTCTATTGTGAAATCATTGCCAAAAAGAAACTTATTTTTGAGATCACGTTCTTCAGCTGGTTCGAAATAATAGCCTTTTTAACTATAGAACAGGTTAACCCCCCCATGTCGAGTAAAATTAATGAACTGGCAAATAATTATACCAATGCAAGTAATTAATACTAAGCTTTATGCCATACTAAACAATGGATTCGTCGTGCTTCACCTATTTATTGTATACAATTACTACAGTTAGACAACATAGCGTTTCAGTTAGGTTATGTCACATCAATGCTTGAAGGATGTCCTTACTAATAAATCCCGTGTCACCAAGATGAGTGTGTGCTACTTTGGGAGTTGGATTACTTCAGACAAATCAACTTACCGTCAGAAATAGACACTTGTAATTTTTGCTGCAGAAATAGGAATCAGCGTTGTCAACTTACACAGAACATTCATTACCCGTGTAATATCATTCATTTATCCGTTCCAATCACTGGTATACGATAAACTACTTTTAGTGCGTTAACATCAGGTAAAAAAAAAACTAAATAAAATTACTTTATTATTTTAATGCATATTAATTACGCATAAAAGGGTTTTTAAATGTGCTGTTTGTCGAATCTATGATTTCTACTAGGGGGCACCCCTGCATGCTTCGCGTGCCAACCCCGTCACTCGCTGCGCTCGTAATATTTCGCCCTTGGCCTGTGACTCTTGACTACAAACCATCGTAGGTTAACTATATAATGTAAAATTACAATATTATATTTATTTACAGTATCTCACTCACATTATTTGCGTTGCTACCTATTTTATTTGTTAGTATACACACCCAATTATATTACTTATCCTACTTCAAACGCGTTCATTTCATTTTATTTTGTTTAAGCGGAAGATTAATTAAATAAATAAAATAACTCCCTTATATTACCACTGAAACCTCCAAGTTAAGAATTGCGGAGCCCTACAACGAC
>JAQJVL010009797.1:0-14764 GCA_035578905.1 Stictocephala bisonia | reverse complement strand
CTGGGTCACGTGACCCGAAGATGCCCGAAGGTGGTCGCCATCTTGAATCCGAGAGCCGAAGATGCCCGAGAGTGGGTCTCGCTCTCTCCCTTTATGTCTACTATCTTGCGATCTTTGAGTTTCAATCTTGCAATCTTTAAGTTTCAATCTTGCAATCTTTGAGATTCAATCTTGCTATCTTTGAGTTTGAATCTTGCAATCTTTGAGTTTCAATCTTGCCATTTTTGAGTTTTAATCTTGCGATCTTTGAGTTTCAATTTTGCGATCTTTGAGTTTCAATCTTGCGATCTTTGAGTTTCAATCTTGCGATCTTTGTGGTTAAATCTTGCGATCTTTGAGTTTAAATTTTGCGATTTTTGAGTTTTCAATTTGAAATTCAAAATTTTAAATCTTCGATTTTGAGTTTTAATTTGCGATATTTGAGTTTTAATCTTGTGATTTTTTGGTTTAATCTTGCATTTTTGAGTTTCAATCTTGCGATCTTTGAATTTCAATCTGCATTCTTTGAGTTTCAATTTGCGATCTTTTGTTTCATTTGCGATTTTTTGGGTTTCATTCTTGCGTTTGAGTTTAAAATTTGCGATCTTTGATTTTTGAATCTTGCGATCTTTGAGTTTCAATCATGCGATCTTTGGTTTAATCTTGCGAATTGAGTTTAAATTTCCTTCTTTGGTTTTTTCTTGCGATTTTGAGTTTTCAATTTTGGATCTTTGAATTTCTTCTTCCCATCTATGAGTTTAAATCTTGCGATCTTTAGTTTAAATATGCGTTTTTGATTTAAATCTTGCGTCTTTGGGTTTTCAATCTTGCGATTTTATTTTTAACGTTCGATCTTGGTTTAAATTTGCGATCTTTGAATTTTTTGTATTTGATTTTTAAATCTTGCGATTTTTTGAGTTTAAATTTTGGGTCTTTAGTTTAAAATTTTTTTTGGAAATTTTCTATTTTGGTTTTAAAATTTTGCGATCTTTGGTTTAAATTTTTGCAATCTTTGATTTTAAAATCTTGGTCTTTAAGTTTCATCTTGCGACTTTAAATTCAATCTTGCATCTTTGATTTCAATTTTGGATCTTTGTTTTTTAAATTGCTTTTTTGGTTTTCAATCTTGGATTTTTGAGTTTAACCCTGTTTTTTGAGTTTAAATCTTGCGTTTTTTTGTTTCTTTTCTTGCGATCTTTGGGTTTATTCTTGCGATCTTTGATTTCAATTTGCGATCTTTGGTTTCAATCTTGGATCTTTGGTTTAAATCTTGCGATCTTTGGTTTAATCTTGGTCTTTGGGTTTCAATCTTGCGATTTTGAGTTTCAATTTTGATTTTTAAGTTTTATCTTGCGATTTTGAGTTTCAATCTTGCATCTTTAGTTTCTTTTTGCACTTTGAGTTTCTTTTGGGATCTTTGAGTTTAATCTTGCTTTTTGAGTTTAATCTTGCATTTTTGAGTTTAATCTTGCGATCTTTGAGTTTCATCTTGCGATCTTTGAGTTTCAATCTTCATCTTTAAGTTTCAATCTTTGCGATCTTTGAATTTCAATCTTGGATCTTTGAATTTCAATCTTGCGATCTTTGGTTTAAATCTTGCGATTTTGATTTTTCATTTGCGATCTTTGATTTTCAATCTTGCGATCTTTGAGTTTTCAATCTTCGATTTTGAGTTTCATCTTGCGATCTTTAGTTTCAATCGTTATTTTGAGTTTAATTTGGGGCGACTTTAAATTTAAATTTTGGGATCTTTAGTTTCAATCTTGCTTTTTTTGGTTTCAATCTGCATTTTGGTTTAAACTTGCATTTTTGGTTTCAATTTGCAACTTTGGTTTAAATCTTGCATTTTGAGTTTAATCTTGCATTTTGATTTAATTTGCGATCTTTGAGTTTCATCTTGGACTTTGAGTTTCAATCTTCGATCTTTGAGTTTTAATCTCCATCTTTAATTTTTCAATCTTGCTCTTTGAGTTTCTTTCTTGCATTTTTGGTTTCAATCTTGCATTTTTGGGAGTTTCAATCTTGGATTTTTGATTTTAATTTGGATCTTTTTTTTTTAAATCTTGCGTTTTTGGTTTTCCCTTTTCTTGGTTTAACTTGCGTTTTTTCCGTTGATCTTTGAGTTTAAATTTGCGATCTTTGATTTAAATCTTTGTCTTTGAGTTTTAATCTTGCGTTTTTTGGTTTCAACCCAATTTTGAAATTTTGTTTTGAGTTTCAACTTGCTTCTTTGATTTTTATTTGCATCTTTGAGTTTAATCTTCCCTTTTTTGAGTTTCAATTTTGCATTTTTTTCCTTTTGGTTTTTTTTTAAATTTTTCGATTTTTGAGTTTAAATCTTGCGATCTTTGATTTTCAATCTTGCTCTTTGAGTTTCAATTTTGCGATCTTTGGAAAGGGTTTTAAACTTGCGATTTTTTGGGTTTAATCTTGGTCTTTGAGTTTCAATTTGGTCTTTGGTTTCTTTTTCTTGGCAATCTTTTTTTAAAATTTCACCCTTGCCGGTTTTTCTTTGAGTTTTTTTCTTGCGTTTTGGTTTTTAAATTTATTTTGTTTTCTTTTTCCCCTTTTTTTTAAAACCCCTTTTGGTTTAATCGTTTTGATTTTAAATCTTGGATCTTTGAGTTTCAATCTTGGCCATTAAAATTTTGGTTTCAATTTGCGATCTTTGAGTTTTAAACTTGGACCCTTTGGTTAAATCTTCGACTTTGAGTTTAATTTTGCGATTTTTGGTTTCAATTTGCAATCTTTTTCAATCTTGCGATCTTTTTTTTTTTAAATTCTTTTGGAATCTTGGGGTTTTTTTAAAATCTTGCGATCTTTGAGTTTTAATCTTTGCAGATCTTTGAGTTTCAATCTTGCTATCTTTGAGTTTCAATCTTGCGATCTTTGAGTTTCAATCTTGCGATCTTTGAGTTTCAATCTTGCGATCTTTGAGTTTCAATCTTGCGATCTTTGAGTTTCAATCTTGCGATCTTTGAGTTTCAATCTTGCGATCTTTGAGTTTCAATCTTGCGATCTTTGAGTTTCAATCTTGCGATCTTTGAGTTTCAATCTTGCGATCTTTGAGTTTCAATCTTGCGATCTTTGAGTTTCAATCTTGCGATCTTTGAGTTTCAATCTTGCGATCTTTGAGTTTCAATCTTGCGATCTTTGAGTTTCAATCTTGCGATCTTTGAGTTTTAAATCTTGCGATCTTTGTGTTAAATCTTGCGATCTTTGAGTTTCAATCTTGCGATCTTTGAGTTTCAATCTTGCAATCTCTGAATTTCAATCTTGCGATCTTTGAGTTTTCAATCTTGCGATCTTTGAGTTTTCAATCTTGCTGATCTTTTGGTTTCAATCTTGCTGATCTTTGAGTTTCAATCTTGCGATCTTTGAGTTTCAATCTTGCCATCTTTGAGTTTCAATCTTGCGATCTTTGAGTTTCAATCTTGCGATCCTTGAGTTTCAATCGTTCGATCTTTGAGTTTCAATCTTGCGATCTTTAAGTTTCAATCGTTCGATCTTTGAGTTTTAATCTTGCGATCTTTGAGTTTTAATCTTGCAATCTTTGAGTTTCAATCTTGCAATCTTTGAGATTCAATCTTGCTATCTTTGAGTTTGAATCTTGCAATCTTTGAGTTTCAATCTTGCGATCTTTGAGTTTCAATTTTGCGATCTTTGAGTTTCAATCTTGCGATCTTTGAGTTTCAATCTTGCGATCTTTTAGTTTCAATCGTTCGATCTTTGAGTTTTAATCTTGCGATCTTTGAGTTTCAATCTTGCAATCTTAAAGTTTCAATCTTGCAATCTTTGAGATTCAATCTTGCTATCTTTGAGTTTCAATCTTGCAATCTTTGAGTTTCAATCTTGCCATTTTTGAGTTTCAATCTTGTGATATTTGAGTTTCAATTTTGCGATCTTTGAGTTTCAATCTTGCGATCTTTGAGTTTCAATCTTGCGATCTTTGAGCTTCAATCGTTCGATCTTTGAGTTTCAATCTTGCGATCTTTGAATTTCAATCTTGTGATCTTTGAGTTTTAATCTTGCGATTTTTGAGTTTCAATCATGCGATCTTTGAGTTTCAAACTTGCTATCTTTGAGTTTCAATCTTGCTATCTTTGAGTTTAAATCTTGCGATCTTTGAGTTTCAATCTTGCAATCTTTGATTTTAAATTTTGCGATCTTTGAGTTTCAGTCTTGCAATCTTTGAGTTTCAATCTTGCCATCTTTGAGTTTCAATTTTGCGATCTTTGAGTTTTAAACTTGCGATCTTTGTGGTTAAATCTTTTGATCTTTGAGTTTCAATTTTGCGATCTTTGAGTTTCAATCTTGCAATCTCTAAATTTCAATCTTGCGAGCTTTGAGTTTTAATCTTGCGATATTTGAGTTTTATTCTTGTGATCTTTTGGTTTCAATCTTGCGATCTTTGAGTTTCAATCTTGCGATCTTTGAGTTTCAATCTTGCGATCTTTGAGTTTCAATCTTGCGATCTTTGAGTTTCAATCTTGCGATCTTTGAGTTTCAATCTTGCGATCTTTGAGTTTCAATCTTGCGATCTTTGAGTTTTAATCTTGCGATCTTTGAGTTTCAATCATGCGATCTTTGAGTTTCAATCTTGCTATCTTTGAGTTTCAATCTTGCGATCTTTGAGTTTCAATCTTGCGATCTTTAAGTTTCAATCTTGCGATCTTTGAGTTTCAATCTTGCGATCTTTGAGTTTCAATCATGCGATCTTTGAGTTTCAATCTTGCGATCTTTGAGTTTCAATCTTGCGATCTTTGAGTTTCAATCTTGCGATCTTTGAGTTTCAATCTTGCGAATCTTTGAGTTTAAATCTTGCGATCTTTGAGTTTCAGTCTTGCGATCTTTGAGTTTCAATCTTGCCATCTTTGAGTTTCAATTTTGCGATCTTTAAGTTTTAAACTTGCGATCTTTGTGGTTCAATCTTGCTATCTTTGAGTTTCAATCTTGCGATCTTTGAGTTTCAATCTTGCGATCTTTGAAATTCAATCTTGAAATCTCTAAATTCAATCTTGCGATCTTTGAGTTTTAAACTTGCAAACTTTGTGGTTCAATCTTGCTATCTTTGAGTTTCAATCTTGCGATCTTTGAGTTTCAATATTGCGATCTTTGAGTTTCAATCTTGCGATCTTAGAGTTTAATTCTTGCGATCTTTGAGTTTCAATCTTGCGATCTTTGAGTTTAAATCTTGCCATCTTTGAGTTTTAATCTTGCGAATTGAGTTTAAATCTTGCTATCTTTGAGTTTTATTCTTGCGATCTTTGAGTTTCAATCTTGCGATCTTTGAGTTTCAATCTCACTATCTTTAAGTTTCAATCTTGCGATCTTTGAGTTTCAATATTGCGATCTTTGAGTTTCAATCTTGCGATCTTTGAGTTTCAATCTTGCGATCTTTGAGTTTCAATCTTGCGATCTTTGAGTTTCAATCTTGTGATCTTTTAGTTTCAATCTTGCGATCTTTGAGTTTCAATCTAGCGATCTTTGAGTTTCAATCTTGCGATCCTTGATTTTCAATCGTTCGATCTTTGAGTTTCAATCTTGCGATCTTTGAGTTTCAATCGTTCGATCTTTGAGTTTTAATCTTGCGATCTTTGAGTTTCAATCTTGCAATCTTTAAGTTTCAATCTTGCAATCTTTGAGATTCAATCTTGCTATCTTTGAGTTTGAATCTTGCAATCTTTGAGTTTCAATCTTGCCATTTTTGAGTTTCAATCTTGCGATCTTTGAGTTTCAATTTTGCGATCTGTGAGTTTTAATCTTTCGATTTTTGAGTTTCAATCTTGCGATCTTTGAGTTTCAATCTTGCGATCTTTGAGTTTCAATCTTGCGATCTTTGAGTTTCAATCTTGAAATCTCTAAATTCAATCTTGCGATCTTTGAGTTTTAAACTTGCGATCTTTGTGGTTCAATCTTGCTTTCTTTGAGTTTCAATCTTGCGATCTTTGAGTTTCAATATTGCGATCTTTGAGTTTCAATCTTGCGATCTTAGAGTTTAATTCTTGCGATCTTTGAGTTTCAATCTTGCGATCTTTGAGTTTAAATCTTGCCATCTTTGAGTTTTAATCTTGCGAATTGAGTTTAATTCTTGCTATCTTTGAGTTTTATTCTTGCGATCTTTGAGTTTCAATCTTGCGATCTTTGAGTTTTAATCTCACTATCTTTAAGTTTCAATCTTGCGATCTTTGAGTTTCAATCTTGCGATCTTTGAGTTTCAATCTTGCGATCTTTGAGTTTCAATCTTGCGATCTTTGAGTTTCAATCTTGTGAACTTATAGTTTCAATCTTGCGATCTTTGAGTTTCAATCTTGCGATCTTTGAGTTTCAATCTTGCGATCCTTGATTTTCAATCGTTCGATCTTTGAGTTTCAATCTTGCGATCTTTGAGTTTCAATCGTTCGATCTTTGAGTTTTAATCTTGCGATCTTTGAGTTTCAATCTTGCAATCTTTGAGTTTCAATCTTGCAATCTTTGAGATTCAATCTTGCTATCTTTGAGTTTGAATCTTGCAATCTTTGAGTTTCAATCTTGCGATCTTTGAGTTTCAATCTTGCGATCTTTGAGTTTCAATCTTGCGATCTTTGAGTTTTAATCTTTCGATCTTTGAGTTTCAATCTTGCGATCTTTGAGTTTCAATCTTGCGATCTTTGAGTTTCAATCTTGCGATCTTTGAGTTTCAATCTTGCGATCTTTGAGTTTCAATCTTGCGATCTTTGAGTTTCAATCTTGCGATCTTTGAGTTTCAATCTTGCGATCTTTGAGTTTCAATCTTGCGATCTTTGAGTTTCAATCTTGCGATCTTTGAGTTTCAATCTTGCGATCCTTGATTTTCAATCTTGCGATCTTTGAGTTTCAATCTTGCGATCTTTGAGTTTCAAACTTGCTATCTTTGAGTTTCAATCTTGCTATCTTTGAGTTTAAATCTTGCGATCTTTGAGTTTCAATCTTGCAATCTTTGATTTTAAATCTTGCGATCTTTGAGTTTCAGTCTTGCGATCTTTGAGTTTCAATCTTGCCATCTTTGAGTTTCAATTTTGCGATCTTTGAGTTTTAAACTTGCGATCTTTGTGGTTAAATCTTGCGATCTTTGAGTTTCAATTTTGCGATCTTTGAGTTTCAATCTTGCAATCTCTAAATTTCAATCTTGCGATCTTTGAGTTTTAATCTTGCGATATTTGAGTTTTAATCTTGTGATCTTTTGGTTTCAATCTTGCGATCTTTGAGTTTCAATCTTGCGATCTTTGAGTTTCAATCTTGCGATCTTTGAGTTTCAATCTTGCGATCTTTTAGTTTCAATCTTGCGATCTTTGAGTTTCAATCTTGCGATCTTTGAGTTTCAATCTTGCGATCTTTGAGTTTTAATCTTGCGATCTTTGAGTTTCAATCTTGCGATCTTTGAGTTTCAATCTTGCGATCTTTGAGTTTCAATCTTGCGATCTTTGAGTTTCAATCTTGCTATCTTTAAGTTTCAATCTTGCGATCTTTGAGTTTCAATCTTGCGATCTTTGAGTTTCAATCTTGCGATCTTTGAGTTTCAATCTTGCGATCTTTGAGTTTCAATCTTGCGATCTTTGAGTTTCAATCTTGCGATCTTTGAGTTTCAATCTTGCGATCTTTGAGTTTCTATCTTGCGATTCTTGAGTTTCAATCGTTCGATCTTTGAGTTTCAATCTTGCGATCTTTGAGTTTCAATCGTTTGATCTTTGAGTTTTAATCTTGCGATCTTTGAGTTTCAATCTTGCAATCTTTAAGTTTCAATCTTGCAATCTTTGAGATTCAATCTTGCTATCTTTGAGTTTGAATCTTGCAATTTTTGAGTTTCAATCTTGCCATTTTTGAGTTTCAATCTTGCGATCTTTGAGTTTCAATCTTGCGATCTTTGAGTTTCAATCTTGCGATCTTTGAGTTTCAATCTTGCGATCTTTGAGTTTCAATCTTGCGATCTTTGAGTTTCAATCTTGCGATCTTTGAGTTTCAATCTTGCAATCTTTGAGTTTCAATCTTGCGATCTTTAATTTCAATCTTGTGATCTTTGAGTTTCAATCTTGCGATCTTTGAGTTTCAATCTTGCGATCTTTGAGTTTCAAACTTGCTATCTTTGAGTTTCAATCTTGCTATCTTTGAGTTTAAATCTTGCGATCTTTGAGTTTCAATCTTGCAATCTTTGATTTTAAATCTTGCGATCTTTGAGTTTCAGTCTTGCGATCTTTGAGTTTCAATCTTGCCATCTTTGAGTTTCAATTTTGCGATCTTTGAGTTTAAATCTTGCGATCTTTGTGTTTCAATCTTGCGATCTTTGAGTTTCAATCTTGCGATCTTTGAGTTTCAATCTTGCGATCTTTGAGTTTCAATCTTGCGATCTTTGAGTTTCAATCTTGCGATCTTTGAGTTTTAATCTTGCGATCTTTTGGTTTCAATCTTGCGATCTTTGAGTTTCAATCTTGCGATCTTTGAGTTTCAATCTTGCGATCTTTGAGTTTCAATCTTGCGATCTTTGAGTTTCATTCTTGCGATCTTTGAGTTTCATTCTTGCGATCTTTGAGTTTCAATCTTGCGATCTTTGAGTTTGAATCTTGCGATCTTTGAGTTTCAATCTTGCGATCTTTGAGTTTCAATCTTGCGATCTTTGAGTTTCAATCTTGCGATCTTTGAGTTTTAATCTTGCGATCTTTGAGTTTCAATCTTGCGATCTTTGAGTTTCAATCTTGCGATCTTTGAGTTTCAATCTTGCGATCTTTGAGTTTCAATCTTGCGATCTTTGAGTTTCAATCTTGCGATCTTTGAGTTTCAATCTTGCGATCTTTAAGTTTCAATCGTTCGATCTTTGAGTTTCAATCTTGCGATCTTTGAATTTTAATCTTGTGATCTTTGAGTTTTAATCTTGCGATTTTTGAGTTTCAATCATGCGATCTTTGAGTTTCTAACTTGCTATTTTTGAGTTTCAATCTTGCTATCTTTGAGTTTAAATCTTGTGATCTTTGAGTTTCAATCTTGCAATCTTTGATTTTAAATCTTGCGATCTTTGAGTTTCAGTCTTGCGATCTTTAAGTTTCAATCTTGCCATCTTTGAGTTTCAATTTTGCGATCTTTGAATTTTAAACTTGCGATCTTTGTGGTTCAATCTTGCGATCTTTGAGTTTCAATTGTGCGATCTTTGAGTTTCAATCTTGCAATCTCTAAATTTCAATCTTGTGATCTTTGAGTTTTATTCTTGCGATATTTGAGTTTTAATCTTGTGATCTTTTGGTTTCAATCTAGCGATCTATGAGTTTCAATCTTGCGATCTTTGAGTTTCAATCCTGCATTCTTTGAGTTTCAATCTTGCGATCTTTTAGTTTCATTTTTGCGATCTTTGGGTTTCATTCTTGCGATCTTTGAGTTTCAATCTTGCGATCTTTGAGTTTCAATCTTGTGATCTTTGAGTTTCAATCTTGCGATCTTTGAGTTTCAATCTTGCGATCTTTGAGTTTCAATCTTGCGATCTTTGAGTTTCAATCTTGCTATCTTTAAGTTTCAATCTTGCGATCTTTGAGTTTCAATCTTGCGATCTTTGAGTTTCAATCTTGCGATATTTGAGTTTCAATCTTGCGATCATTGAGTTTCAATCTTGCGATCTTTGAGTTTCAATCTTGCGATCTTTGAGTTTCAATCTTGCGATCTTTGAGTTTCTATCTTGCGATCCTTGAGTTTTAATCGTTCGATCTTTGAGTTTCAATCTTGCGATCTTTGAGTTTCAATCGATTGATCTTTGAGTTTTAATCTTGCGATCTTTGAGTTTCAATCTTGCAATCTTTAAGTTTCAATCTTGCAATCTTTGAGATTCAATCTTGCTATCTTTGAGTTTGAATCTTGCAATTATTGAGTTTCAATCTTGCCATTTTTGAGTTTCAATCTTGCGATCTTTGAGTTTCAATCTTGCGATCTTTGAGTTTCAATCGTTCGATCTTTGAGTTTCAATCTTGCGATCTTTGAATTTCAATCTTGTGATCTTTGAGTTTCAATCTTGCGATCTTTGAGTTTCAATCTTGCGATCTTTGAGTTTCAATCTTGCGATCTTTGAGTTTCATTCTTGCGATCCTTGAGTTTCAATCGTTCGATCTTTGAGTTTTAATCTTGCGATCTTTAAGTTTCAATCGTTAGATCTTTGAGTTTTAATTTGCGAACTTTGAGTTTCAATCTTGCAATCTTTAAGTTTCAATCTTGCAATCTTTGAGATTCAATCTTGCTATCTTTGAGTTTGAATCTTGCAATCTTTGAGTTTCAATCTTGCAATCTTTGAGATTCAATCTTGCTATCTTTGAGTTTGAATCTTGCAATCTTTGAGTTTCAATCTTGCGATCTTTGAGTTTCAATCTTGCGATCTTTGAGTTTCAATCGTTCGATCTTTGAGATTTAATCTTGCGATCTTTGAGATTCAATCTTGCTATCTTTGAGTTTCATTCTTGCAATCTTTGAGTTTCAATCTTGCCATATTTGAGTTTCAATCTTGTGATCTTTGAGTTTCAATTTTGCGATCTTTGAGTTTTAATCTTGCGATCTTTGAGTTTCAATCTTGCGATCTTTGAGTTTCAATCGTTCGATCTTTGAGTTTCAATCTTGCGATCTTTGAATTTCAATCTTGTGATCTTTGAGTTTTAATCTTGCGATTTTTGAGTTTCAATCATGCAATCTTTGAGTTTCAAACTTGCTATCTTTGAGTTTCAATCTTGCTATCTTTGAGTTTAAATCTTGCGATCTTTGAGTTTCAATCTTGCAATCTTTGATTTTAAATCTTGCGATCTTTGAGTTTCAGTCTTGCGATCTTTGAGTTCCAATCTTGCCATCTTTGAGTTTCAATTTTGCGATCTTTGAGTTTTAAACTTGCGATCTTTGTGGTTAAATCTTGCGATCTTTGAGTTTCAATTTTGCGATCTTTGAGTTTCAATCTTGCAATCTCTAAATTTCAATCTTGCGATCTTTGAGTTTTAATCTTGCGATATTTGAGTTTTAATCTTGTGATCTTTTGGTTTCAATCTTGTGATCTTTGAGTTTCAATCTTGCGATCTTTGAGTTTCAATCTTGCCATGTTTGAGTTTCAATCTTGCGATCTTTGAGTTTCAATCTTGCGATCCTTGAGTTTCAATCGTTCGATCTTTGAGTTTTAATCTTGCGATCTTTAAGTTTCAATCGTTCGATCTTTGAGTTTTAATCTTGCGATCTTTGAGTTTTAATCTTGCAATCTTTGGGTTTCATTCTTGCGATCTTTGAGTTTCAATCTTGCGATCTTTGAGTTTGAATCTTGCGATCATTGAGTTTCAATCATGCGATCTTTGAGTTTCAATCTTGCGATCTTTTAGTTTCAATCGTTCGATCTTTGAGTTTTAATCTTGCGATCTTTGAGTTTCAATCTTGCAATCTTTAAGTTTCAATCTTGCAATCTTTGAGATTCAATCTTGCTATCTTTGAGTTTCAATCTTGCAATCTTTGAGTTTCAATCTTGCCATTTTTGAGTTTCAATCTTGTGATATTTGAGTTTCAATTTTGCGATCTTTGAGTTTCAATCTTGCGATCTTTGAGTTTCAATCTTGCGATCTTTGAGTTTCAATCGTTCGATCTTTGAGTTTCAATCTTGCGATCTTTGAATTTCAATCTTGTGATCTTTGAGTTTTAATCTTGCGATTTTTGAGTTTCAATCATGCGATCTTTGAGTTTCAAACTTGCTATCTTTGAGTTTCAATCTTGCTATCTTTGAGTTTAAATCTTGCGATCTTTGAGTTTCAATCGTTCGATTTTTGAGTTTCAATCTTGCGATCTTTGTGTTTCAATCATTCGATCTTTGAGTTTTAATCTTGCGATCTTTGAGTTTCAATCTTGCGATCTTTGAGTTTCAATCTTGCAATCTTTGAGATTCAATCTTGCTATCTTTGAGTTTGAATCTTGCAATCTTTGAGTTTCAATCTTGCGATCTTTGAGTTTCAATTTTGCGATCTTTGAGTTTCAATCTTGCGATCTTTGAGTTTCAATCTTGCGATCTTTTAGTTTCAATCGTTCGATCTTTGAGTTTTAATCTTGCGATCTTTGAGTTTCAATCTTGCAATCTTTAAGTTTCAATCTTGCAATCTTTGAGATTCAATCTTGCTATCTTTGAGTTTCAATCTTGCAATCTTTGAGTTTCAATCTTGCCATTTTTGAGTTTCAATCTTGTGATATTTGAGTTTCAATTTTGCGATCTTTGAGTTTCAATCTTGCGATCTTTGAGTTTCAATCTTGCGATCTTTGAGTTTCAATCGTTCGATCTTTGAGTTTCAATCTTGCGATCTTTGAATTTCAATCTTGTGATCTTTGAGTTTTAATCTTGCGATTTTTGAGTTTCAATCATGCGATCTTTGAGTTTCAAACTTGCTATCTTTGAGTTTCAATCTTGCTATCTTTGAGTTTAAATCTTGCGATCTTTGAGTTTCAATCTTGCAATCTTTGATTTTAAATTTTGCGATCTTTGAGTTTCAGTCTTGCAATCTTTGAGTTTCAATCTTGCCATCTTTGAGTTTCAATTTTGCGATCTTTGAGTTTTAAACTTGCGATCTTTGTGGTTAAATCTTGCGATCTTTGAGTTTCAATTTTGCGATCTTTGAGTTTCAATCTTGCAATCTCTAAATTTCAATCTTGCGATCTTTGAGTTTTAATCTTGCGATATTTGAGTTTTAATCTTGTGATCTTTTGGTTTCAATCTTGCGATCTTTGAGTTTCAATCTTGCGATCTTTGAATTTCAATCCTGCATTCTTTGAGTTTCAATCTTGCGATCTTTTAGTTTCATTCTTGCGATCTTTGGGTTTCATTCTTGCGATCTTTGAGTTTCAATCTTGCGATCTTTGAGTTTGAATCTTGCGATCATTGAGTTTCAATCATGCGATCTTTGAGTTTCAATCTTGCGAATTGAGTTTAAATCTTCCTATCTTTGAGTTTTATTCTTGCGATCTTTGAGTTTCAATCTTGCGATCTTTGAATTTCATTCTTGCCATCTATGAGTTTAAATCTTGCGATCTTTGAGTTTCAATCATGCGATCTTTGAGTTTCAATCTTGCGATCTTTGAGTTTCAATCTTGCGATCTTTAAGTTTCAATCGTTCGATCTTTGAGTTTCAATCTTGCGATCTTTGAATTTCAATCTTGTGATCTTTGAGTTTTAATCTTGCGATTTTTGAGTTTCAATCATGCGTATTTGAGTTTCAAACTTGCTATCTTTGAGTTTCAATCTTGCTATCTTTGAGTTTAAATCTTGCGATCTTTGAGTTTCAATCTTGCAATCTTTGATTTTAAATCTTGCGATCTTTGAGTTTCAGTCTTGCGATCTTTGAGATTCAATCTTGCCATCTTTGAGTTTCAATTTTGCGATCTTTGAATTTTAAACTTGCGATCTTTGTGTTTCAATCTTGCGATCTTTGAGTTTCAATCCTGCATTCTTTGAGTTTCAATCTTGCGATCTTTTAGTTTCATTCTTAAGATCTTTGGGTTTCATTCTTGCGATCTTTGAGTTTCAATCTTGCGATCTTTGAGTTTCAATCTTGTGATCTTTGAGTTTCAATCTTGCGATCTTTGAGTTTCAATCTTGCGATCTTTGAGTTTCAATCTTGCGATCTTTGAGTTTCAATCTTGCTATCTTTAAGTTTCAATCTTGCGATCTTTGAGTTTCAATCTTGCGATCTTTGAGTTTCAATCTTGCGATCTTTAGTTTCAATCTTGCGATCTTTGAGTTTCAATCTTGCGATCTTTGAGTTTCAATCTTGCGATCTTTGAGTTTCAATCTTGCGATCTTTGAGTTTCTATCTTGCGATTCTTGAGTTTCAATCGTTCGATCTTTGAGTTTCAATCTTGCGATCTTTGAGTTTCAATCGTTTGATCTTTGAGTTTTAATCTTGCAAACTTTGAGTTTCAATCTTGCAATCTTTAAGTTTCAATCTTGCAATCTTTGAGATTCAATCTTGCTATCTTTGAGTTTGAATCTTGCAAATTTTGAGTTTCAATCTTGCCATTTTTGAGTTTCAATCTTGCGATCATTGAGTTTCAATTTTGCGATCTTTGAGTTTCAATCTTGCGATCTTTGAGTTTCAATCTTGCGACCTTTGAGTTTCAATCTTGCGATCTTTGAGTTTCAATCTTGCGATCTTTGAGTTTAAATCGTTCAATCTTTGAGTTTCAATCTTGCGATCTTTAAATTTCAATCTTGTGATCTTTGAGTTTCAATCTTGCGATTTTTGAGTTTCAATCATGCGATCTTTGAGTTTCAAACTTGCTATCTTTGAGTTTCAATCTTGCTAACTTTGAGTTTAAATCTTGCGATCTTTGAGTTTCAATCTTGCAATCTTTGATTTTAAATCTTGCGATCTTTGAGTTTCAGTCTTGCGATCTTTGAGTTTCAATCTTGCCATCTTTGAGTTTCAATTTTGCGATCTTTAAGTTTTAAACTTGCGATCTTTGTGGTTCAATCTTGCTATCTTTGAGTTTCAATCTTGCGATCTTTGAGTTTCAATCTTGCGATCTTTGAGTTTCAATCTTGAAATCTCTAAATTCAATCTTGCGATCTTTGAGTTTTAAACTTGCGATCTTTGTGGTTCAATCTTGCTATCTTTGAGTTTCAATCTTGCGATCTTTGAGTTTCAATATTGCGATCTTTGAGTTTCAATCTTGCGATCTTAGAGTTTAATTCTTGCGATCTTTGAGTTTCAATCTTGCGATCTTTGAGTTTAAATCTTGCCATCTTTGAGTTTTAATCTTGCGAATTGAGTTTAAATCTTGCTATCTTTGG
>JAQJVL010009796.1:0-14752 GCA_035578905.1 Stictocephala bisonia | reverse complement strand
AAATTAAAATATTAGTTTAAGAAAATCTCTTTTACTAAAAAAAAATTCCAAATTTAAAAATACATTTTGCCTTTACTGTGCATTTAGTTCCTTGTGTTTGGATATTCAATCAAACAAATTTTTAAATCTCTACAATTTCTCTTCAAACAACAGTTCTTAGTCAGATTTCGTAATTCATAATGTAATTACTACATGATACCATTATTTCAATAGATTATGTTTGGCGTAGGAGATAAAACACATATCTCATTAGGTATAGCAGCATTGTATATTGAATAGAATAGAAATAGTGATAATGTTATATTTTTTAAATGTTGAGGTGTAGCTCAGATGTCGGATTCTATTTAAGGTGAAAATAGATTTCAAAAAAAATTATTACTATTAATCTAATAAATTAAATTATAATAAGAAAACACAAAAGCTTACGATTTAAGCAATTATTCTTGCAGCCAATAGTGTTAAAAAATAAATAAAAACAAATATAACTAATTAGGGATATAAAATGTTAATAGATTCTTTATACTTCAGTAAAAATTCAATTATTAACCAAGAGAACAGAGGAAAAATTCTGTATTTTCATTGCTCATAAAAATTACATTTCATCTATATCATAAATTTTTTATGAGAACAACAAATTACCTATTAAGCACTATCATTACAGACATAACTCAAGGTAATAAAAACGTAATGTAATGAAGCAAACTTTAAATCCAATTTTAAATGAGCTATTTTCTTCTCATAAATAGTTTCTTACCTAGTATAATTGAGACTATCCTCTACATCCACCAAAATAGCATCTCCTGTAATTTACTTACGAATTTTTACAATTTAGTCTCTCACATATTAAAGAGAATCTTGTTCCAATTATTAAATTGTAATGTCTTTACTGATACATATCAATCTCTATCAGGTGACGGCAGACGGGAGGAAGGGGTAATTGGGGTTTCCCGTTGAAAATACTACGAAAACCTACTATACAGGAAATGATTCTTGGGACTATATTGCACTTCATCCGGCGGATTAAACTGGACGTAGTTCCAACTTCTATCGCTAGTGTCGCATGACTTCTATATTTTCTTTCCCTTTAGAGCCCTCTTAAGGATTACGTTTAAGGCCATTTAAGAATAAAGAAGATTAAGGCCATTGTGTTAGAAAGCAAACTCAAAAGATCAAATAACTTTTGTAATAAAGTATACAAAATTTCACTCAGTACTACTCAGGAACACTGTTCTCTCGTTTTCCTATCGGAGTGAACAGAAAATGAACTACTGACATAATAATAAATAATAATAATAATAAATGTATTTATTGTTTTCACAGGTACAGATTAGTTTTACAGGCAAAATTAATTGATCACAATAAAAAGGCACATTTGATGAAAAATAAAAAAAAAAAAAAAAACTTAAATAACTAAAGAAACACAATTATAACTTATGGCGCCTAAATAAAGTACTCCCAAATTATATAATACATTCTCGTTACAATACAATAATATAAATACAGTTTAAATACAACCAGACATAAGCTAAATTATTAAAAATAAGATTAATTTGTAATGAAACAGATATATTCAAAAACCAAAACAAACAAAAGAAAACAGAAATACTGAAACCTGCGAAAAACAACTGCGACCCCCAACAGACCAAGGGCCCAATTATGGGGGCCGCATGAAAAAAAAAATATTAATAATTAAGGACCTCCATGCCTGTACAAAAATAACAATACTTAATTTTTAAAATTTAAGGATTAAAAACTCTTTACTCTTCCAAAACAATGCTTATTTGAATACATTAATAAAAATAAAAAATAAGTAGGCCCTATAAACAAAAAATAAAAACAATCCAAGAAATGAATTTGAATAACTAAATTAATTTAGGTTGAGAAACCTAGTTGTTCCAGCAATCCTCAAAGTATTAAGTCTTTACATGTTGCTCTGAATACTGCCCCGTGACATGTCTACATCTACACCACCAGCTATGGAATTAAACAATATGATTGTAAAATTTAGAAAGGGAGTTAGCATGAGCGGCAGTACGAAAGCCCCACCAGGGTAAACAATATAGCCAGCAGCGCGCCTACCTAAAGCCGGCACACTACCCAGTTTATCTTACTTAAGGTCGCTGGGTCATCCACAATACCTCTCATAACACCATGCAGGTAAAAAAGTTGCGCTAATTTTCGTCTCTTAGACAACCTTTCGAAATCAAAATAAATTTAACATTTCTTCATATCTAATATGCCAAATTGGATAATTTAACTGACCAAAATACTTAAATACAACAATCGCAAAAAATGTCTTCCTGAATTCTCTCAATCATTTCACAATATAGTTGAGCTGATGGGGACCAAACTATAGACGCAAACTCCAATCTTGAGCGAACTAAAGATCTGAATAAAATTTTAAGTGTTTCAATGTCTCTAAATTCTTTTCCAATCCTTGAAATAAAACCCAATGAACAGTAAGCTTTCTTCACCACATTTAACATATGGTTTGAGAAACTCAAGTCATCTGTTATAAGGACCCCAGATCATTAAACTGGTTCACTCTACGTAAGAGACAATCATTTATTTTGTAAGGAAATAAATATGGTGTTTTCTTTCTATGTATTGAACATAACACAACATTTATCAATATTTAAAGTTAAAAGTTTAATCTTGACACCATTGTTTTAATAGTATCTAAATTTTGGGAAGGGCATTTGGTCAAATGAAAATGTCTAAAAATTTTAAAAAAATTTTTTAGGTCTCAGCAAACATTAAAGCTTTGATGTAAAAAGTTGGGCTAAATCATTTATGAAAAAAATGAAAAACAGGGGGCCCAAATTATTTGGCCCTGGGGAACTCCAGCCCCAAAGCTGAAAACAAATCAGACTTAAAACCCCCGATAAGACACATACTGCCGGCCGGTCCCCCCAAAGGGAGAACAGAAAAATTTGAAAAAAGTTTTTAAAGGAAAAACCAAAATAGTTAATTTTGAAAAACAGTACTTGAGGGTTTTAACACTATAAAAATGCCTTTGTGAAATCAGTGAAAAATTTTACATCAACTTGATTTCTTGAATAAAGGGGAAACGAGAAGTGAAATCAACGAAAAAACTAGTTTAGTTGAAATGGATTGAAAATGCATGAACCCATGTTGGCTCTCGAAATAAAAGGGTTTTAAAATGTGAGGGAATAGGTGTCATACAGAATGATTTCAAAAACCTTCGCGGGTTTGTACTTAAAATGGGGACAGGTCGATAGTTTCTAATTTTTGTTTTCTTTTTCCTTTTTCTTAAAGTAGGCGTTATTTTATTTTTTCCCTTAAAAAATTTTTGGGAAAAAGGAAATTTTTTTTTTAATTTTTTGCAAACAAAGTTTAAAAAAATAGGGGCAAAATGGACAAGAAGAAATTCGAGCAACCTTTAAAAAAATTTTAATTTTTGGTATATGATCAGGACCAAAAGCCTGTTTTAAAACGGAAGCTTTCGTATCCCCCTCTCAACATGACGGTTGGGGGAAGGGGGGGTATGCTAAGACACTGTATGCCTACCCAAAACCCGGGGAGCCCCAAGGAAAGCGGCGGCATCAAAAGCCAAACCTGTCCTTTCATATACCGACCCAAAATAGTCGAAAAAGCCAAGAAATCGATCTCCCATCACTAAATTTTTGTCCATTAAAAGTAAATTCTAAAAACTGAAATTGATTTATTACTTTTCCTAGACTTAACAAAATTTCCAAAACTTCTTAGGTTCTCTTTTTTGAAAGTCTTCGGTTTTTAAAAAGTAGTTATTATAAGCCCTTTCAAATTTAAAAACCTCTTAACATTCCCCCAAAAACCACTCTTTAAATCTAATAAATAACCCGGGTTTTTTTAGTATTTTATATCTCTTTCGAAATTTTTTTTTCCCTTAATTTTATGTATAATTTCATGAGAAACCCAGATGGGATATTTATTTTTAAATTGGGTTTTTCTTTTGGGAAATTTTCTTTAAAAATTATACTAAACATTTTGTCTTTAAAATGTTTTTAATGCCTCGTCAACATTATCGACGCAAGCCAGGGGGCCCACGAAGTGTTTGAAAATGAACGGTACAGAATTTAAAAAGTCCCTCCTGAAAATTAAAGGATTCCTAAATTTTGGTTAAACGATTTTAAAATTTTGGGAACGTTCCACAAAAAACCCATGCCCAGACAATACGGGTGATGGTTATAAAACCATAACAGTGCTTCAGTCTGGGCCTTCAACTTTCACCTCAGGAATTTTAAGTGAAAAACTAAGCTAGTGTACCCCATTTTAAATTTTTAAACGAACTTCTTTTACATGTTAAAATCCCTTTATACGTTAAAAAGTATGGACCCCTCAAATTTTACAGATCCGGCCTAAAACTAAACCCAAAATTTACTATCACATATCAGTGGCAGATTAAAATCACCAACAATCAAACTTTATTCTTTTTAAAATTTCAGGTTTAACATCAAATAATTGAAAGAAATTTTTAAATAAACCTAAATTTTTGGGTTTTTGGGTGAAAAAAAAAACGGGAAAATTTAGAAAAAAAATTAAAAACCATTAGCTTTGGGTCATTTTTAAAGGCCGATCTTTATTTTGGGGTCACATTCCGTGAGAGTAAGGGGTTCGGGCCCGCCAGTGGGGAATTTCCCTGACGGCCCCCAGAACCCCCGCTCCACGACCCCTTTGCCTACACCGCCCCCGTCAAAACAGTAAAAATTTATCAAAAAACAGTTCTGGGAAAATTGAACAGTGTCACCCACCCCAATTTTTCGGAAAGGGCACACAATTCGTAATCTGTCCCCAAAACTGTTTTCAAAAAATTCATGTTTTTTTTTAGTTTTCAAACCTCTCCCCTTTCTGATAAAGAATAAATTTTATTTGACAATATTTTTTTAGGGCCCCTTTTTACAAATTCAAATTTCAACGAATTTGTACTGAATTTAAATTTCTAAATTAACCCAAATAATAAAAAAATAACAAAAAAAAATTCCCCACCTTTAAATTTGTATAACAAAAAAGGAAAATTTAAATTTTTAAATGAAACAAAGGGGACAAACGAAATATAAATTAATGAATAAAAAAAGCATGAATGCAGCAATGGGACATACAATACTAATCAGCGGGACTTAGGCCTATCTATCAGGGGGGTTTAATTTTTTAAAGGTGAACATGGGTTTAATATAGATCTAAACAACAGTAGAGTGAAAAATAAATAAATCTGAAAAAAAAACTGAAAAAAATACCATACAGGGGAAATAAAACAAACAATTTTTTAACTACACCTTTTTTCAAGGGTTTTTTTTTTGAAAAAATTTTTATTTTAAGTAGAAGACTGCTGAGGATTAACTTCTTTTGACCCTAAAAACCCAGCCCCTTTGTGCCCCCGAGGGGGAAAAACCCCGGGCCCGGGCCCCTCCCCCTTCCCCCAAAAGATTTTCCCTTTCCCGACTTTTTACCCCAGGCTTTATTTGTAGTGGGTTGGGCATCCTTAAATTCCCTCACCTCACCCCACAGCTCCCGGGTTTTTCTCTCGAAAAAGGATAGTTGACGAAGTTTTCTATTCCACTGCGGTACCCTGCTCTCAGCTTTGGGATCGACTTCTTCACTTTTAACCCCAAAAGGTCGAAAACCCCCTCCAGTAGTCCGACGGCAAAATTAGAAATTAATGCCGCGCGGAGTTTTGGATTGTTTTTGTTTTGAGAGAGTCTGGGGGGGCAGTGTTTTAGCAAAAAGCATCCTCAAGCTTGAAGTTGACAGCATTCGCCACACGTTTCAGGATTTCGGTTATGTTCTCAGATTTCGATCTGGTCACCACAAATTTTCCCCAAAACAGTTGTTTCTTGATTTACTGTTCACTATTTTCAACCTCGTTTTCAACCAACAACGAACTTTTTGGGGCCCAATTTTTTCTCTTCCTCAATTTTATCAAAAAACATTTTCACATTCATTTTTTTTTGGTAAATTTATTTTTTAAAACTGATCTTCACAATCTTTTATTTTGTCAAAACACATGTCTTGCGCCTTGCTCATGTCATCCTTGAAGTTTGCAATATCTTCTTTAATTTTAGTTATTTCACTTAAGCATTCTTTGTTTCCCTCTTTAATTTGACGCACTTCATCAATCAAATAAATAAGCTTCTCATCTGTTGACATGGTGTGAATTTCCTGACTAGAACAGCTGTTATTACGAGTGTTGTGTTTACCCATATTGTTTACTTTCAGGCTGGCGCTTACTGTACTGTACCGCTCCTAACCTTAAACCTGCTTACGCAGTCACAAATACTTGATATTGTGCGGTGAAAATAGTAATAAGACACGCAATATTATTAGATTTAAGATGAATAGCTAGTACTCACTATGTTTACACTGTCTTACAAATACACTTCACAAAATACCGCACAAAATACATAATATTATACGGAGCGAATAAACACGCGTCAGACTGCTACCATGTTATCAGCTGTTGTTGACAGACATTTCGACTCCGTTCGTGTTCTATTTTTTAGTGTAAAGAAAACATAAATATGCAAAATTTATACGCTTTCATTTCAAGCAATGAACTATCAGCACTCTGACATAATATAGAAAGAGACTAGATAATAAAGCTATTAATGAGACTGCTGTTATTTTGACCCAGAATGTTAGGAAAACTAAAGTAATGAGAGAAGCAATCGTAGACAACAAATAGGGACATAAATATCTAACAACTAGCAAGTCGTGAAACATAGTTGGTGACTGAATAAAACTAAATGAACTGGAACAGTGACTCTTCAGGGAACAAAAGATTAATGCTATTTGCCTTCAATTTTAAGTACAATATATTTTTTATAATGATTTGTTAACAAACTCATATTAATGCTTATAAAATAGAAAATTATAAGCATTAAGACTGTTCTTAGTTATAAATTATTTGTTGTCATCTTTTATAATTAATTATTTTGTATTTACATTCAAATTATATATTGATAACATACTATTTGGTATATACAATAAATAGTCTTTGGTAATACTTACTAGGAGTACTATTACTAATTTTATACTTAGGACAACAACTGCTTGACTATATTACATTTTTTTCTAAATGTTTGTGCAATGACTATTTCTACATGAATAAGTGAACGTATTTACAGAGTCATCTTTGAAAAGATTATTTATGATTCTTAAGTTAAAAAAAAAAAAATAATAAATAAATACAACTACACCTGATTAAGGCTTATCATTAGTTTTAAAAGCTACGTTTTGTATTGTCACATTTAAATAAATAATGTTATGAACTAAATAGAATTAGGGTCTAATTAATTAAAAATGTTAAGTAATTTTTTAGACTCACACTACCACATTAAACTCATATTTTTATGACTTATTAAGCATCATTTAGTAGGAACAGTAACTTTTCAACTGGCAAAGTTAATAATTGTAATGATTTCATATAAAATATATATTCAACTTTAAAATACTGATCTAAAAGCTGTTCTTATATCGTTCATATCATACAAAATAATGGAATAAATAAATTTATATTATAAGTTGTACAATCTCACTAATCCATTTAATTTTGGTCACTCCGTACAGTATTTGTAAATGTATACATTTATAAAACTTTGTAAAATTGTCACTGTTGTCAACAAATCAAGTTATATAAATATTTTTCATCCAAAGACTCACTATTCGCATCATTTATAGTCTTATATTAAATTTCTCAACAGATATTTACATGACGTAAACACATTAAATATCATAAAAAACAAACATATGAACTGTTTTTACAAATAACAGGAATGGAGTGATGTACAATGTAAGTTGTCAATCATTTCAAGGGACAAAGGGTTTCAATTGACATCAGGCTTTCCTCTTTAATATTTTTGATGAAGGCTCTTTGAAATAAACATGTCACTTGCCCCCTTCTCCTCCGGTCGAGAGCTCTTCACAGTGACTGTCAGAAACATTGGTGGCCAACCATTCTGTCTCTCAGGGTGATCAACTAGACTTTTAATAAACATGTCACTTGCCCCCTTCTCCTCCGGTCGAGAGCTCTTCACAGTGACTGTCAGAAACATTGGTGGCCAACCATTCTGTCTCTCAGGGTGATCAACTAGACTTTTAATAAACATGTCACTTGCCCCCTTCTCCTCCGGTCGAGAGCTCTTCACAGTGACTGTCAGAAACATTGGTGGCCAACCATTCTGTCTCTCAGGGTGATCAACTAGACTTTTAATTAAACTAAGAGGGTCTTTTTTTCGGAATGTCTCCGCATTTCGAAAATATTTTCTACCAAGTATAGAGTTAAATTAAACTTATAAACAATGTACCTTTGTTATTGGTCACGTGGTTTTGACCTACAAGAAAATAAGCGTCATCACTTTAGTTATGAATCGGCACCTTCTCGTATTTAGGTTAAGTTGTAAACACTTCCACCAAGGTAAGGATTAAATAAATATAATTTAACGTGGTACTTACTTATACAGTATACCACTTATACAGTATACTTACACATACTTTTAATTTTAATTTTTAATTTTAAACATGCCCTATTTTTACAAATAGGCGTGTACACAATAAGTGCCTTTCCCTTAAGGACAACAGTGCAGCTATGGAAGGAATCGATAGATACATGTTACTACGTACTATTTTCACATCAATTATGTTCTTCGAAATAATTTTATTTTGAAATATTAGATAAAGTGTTAAATTTAATTGAACGTGGGAATAAAAATAATGTTTTTATTATGATTATTAGAAGATGATTGTACAGTATACATGGGTTTGGTTGTGTTATTTATCGTTGGCTGAAACAATTGACTCATTTGTCATTCTTTGACATTGTTTTATGATGCCCACCGATTGACCCTGATTATGGGCGCATTTCAGTTTTTGTAGTTGTAAATATGTATGGACTACATTACAGATACTTCAGTTTGGTGATGCACACTATACTACTTACTTATAGAAAAGGATTAGTAAGTCACATAGTATGGTCAAACCACTGACTGCTATAAACCACACTGACTAGTAAACAAATTAGGTTTGTTGGAAATGTATGGTATTTATAAAATAAACTGCTGCTTTCTACTCATAGGTAACTTATTTGTTTAATAGTTTGTTTGCTTACATAAACAATTGTTTTGTTGTTTTATTTATATAATTAAGCAAAGAATTTATACATGAAGAGGCCTTAAAATGTATTCCTGACAGTATTTTAAAATGCCTAATCCATAAGGTTTACATATAATTATAGTTCAGTCAAATTTGAAAGAAGCAAATGATGGTTACTTTCCTATTCGCCTTACTAATGCAAAGAATTTCGTGTTTCGTTGACGGATAGAAGACAATTATACGAAAAATACTTAAAATTATTCTACAAATACATACATTAATCGTAAGTAATTATCTTATCATTAAATATTTTCTTGACAAGGAGATATTTTTCCGAACGTGTTAGAGCACCCTGCTGTAAAACCCTTTCCAAAAAAAACAATAATATAAATAATGTAGATAAATTTAGGCCGATGTCTATTTTACCCAATTTCTCTAAAATATTTGAAAACGTATTGTGCACTAGATAGTACGAATTTATAGAAGAAAACAATATTTTTAGTCTCTATCAGTTTGGTGTTTTCAAAGAAAGGAGGAATAAATAAGTATTTTCAGTAATAGTAAAGAAAAATCTTTTATTTATAAACAAAGTATGCTGGAAAACGGTTACTAAATACTGTATTTTCTAAAAATATGCAACATTTCTATGTTTTGAGTATATTAAATAACATAAAACTATTTAAACATATGGAAATGCATAAAAACTTTCAGTATATTGTCAGTGGTAAATTAAAAAAAATTTTTTTATCATTTTAATTTATAAATCACATATCTGACATTTGTTTCTAGCTTAAGCTGTAAACCATTTAGAATGTAATTCTATTCGTACATTTAGATTTCAGATTCGTAATTGGTGATTTTTAAAACAGATATCAGTAAAAATTATAAAATAAAAAAAAATTTAAAATAAAATATTGTGTAATATGATACGTCATAAAATACAATGCTTAAAGGCACAATACAAACCTACCCACTGATAAATTACAGCTGTAGGTATATAGAAGTCTCGTATACAATATACTGTTCAAAAAGCTTTCTACGTAAGTCGAAATTGACAAGTCTTCTTTGATCTCTAGAAAAGAAATCAGAGGGAAATTCAGCAATAAGAAGAGCTTGCTTTGTTAAATATTGCATGATTTTACATGTTGGGCTTACAAAGAGACCCACCAATCTTCTCGTGTCTCAAAGATAATACGAATGTTTATTGCGTGTTGTTTATATGACTTTCATAAACACTCACAGGTCAAACAACCCAAAAGTTACTCATTTCCAATCTTCTCTTATCTCACAGATTAGACGAATGACTTTTATAAACACTCACAGGTCAAATAACCTAAAAGTTACTCATTTCACGTTAATCTGACAAATTTTTACGGACAAAGTTTTACTTAAATTGCACTAAACAATCTTGGTTTTGCAGTTAATATAGTAAGACACATTTATTGTCTTGTTGTGTCCCGAATAAGATTTGTGTTTGAAACTGAAATATGTATATTCGCATCCTAGCTAAGTAATACAAGTCAAAAATATTTTGTATGCGGTAATTTTACAGCGAATTATAACTGTCATAACTTATGTAATATAATTCAGTGTAAATCAATTTATCACTAATTTATAGTTAAAATATTTGAATTAGTTCAGTCGTAACTTTTTGTAAAAAGGCTCATTTTCTTATTTCAAAGTTCATCAAATAAAATTTCCATAACATTTATAATGATGAGAATAGTTATAAATATGGAGACAGTTTAAGAGTAAGTTTTACAAAATGATCTATTCATCGTATTACAAATACTGATCACTTATAAATGACAAGTGTTTCCTTAGTTATCTAATGGACATTCAACAGTCACTTTAGTGGCTTCAATTGAGAAGGTTAACATAGCTTAGAGCACAAAGATTTTCAAAATACACCATTAAACAAAATTAATTTCCAACTCTACTTCAACTGACTTTGTTTTTTTAACTATCAACTCTGTAGAGAAATTTGTATCTTTATCCATGCCCAACATACATTTTTAAGAATATATTAAATATATTTTGGTTTTAATATAAGACAAAAAGGTCTTATTATTTTAAGGACAAATTGAAACGTGGAAAAATATTCAGTTAGTATCCATGAATTGTTTTATAACAATGCTTTTTGTTAATTCCTTATAATAATTTGTGAACATTGCCTCCTTAAACATAGTCAGCTTAGGGTAAAGCTGCAGGAAGAAGGAAGTTATGAATAGTAAAAAAGCATTAAATTTCGTCGTATTCTACAAAAAATTATAACATAGAAATTATCTAAACTGAATTATTTTAACAGATTTTGGGTTTTTTATTGTTATTTAGAAGTTCAAATTAGTTTGGAAATAAAAATTATTCTTTTCAATCTGCAATGTCAATGTACAATCCAAGATTTCATCTCCTGTTAATGAATATCACTTAAGCCATGTGTGTGGTATTTAAATGAACTTGACATCTATGGTATACAATCTGAGGATAAAAAAAGAAGACACAATATTACAAGGTTTCAATATTACAAAATATAATATATCACACAACGTTGATAGCACTCAAGGTAGGCTATCCTTTACGCTCTTTTGAAATCTAAACGTCGTCTACACGTTCATACACCTTATAACGATATTTGGATAGCGTCTTTGTACAGGATGTATCCTGCATACATTATTATGAGCAACCTCCACCTCCTTTATACGAACGGTCGATAAAAGTCCTTTTACTTGCATTTATATAAATACATTGATAACTGGATATTAAAGCTCCCGTACCAATCTTCCACTCCACTTCAGTATTTCCTTACACCATACAAATATAACCATGAGATTTTCTTCCATGCGTCTAACAATGTGATATTTGTAGCTAGGTAATCCGTTGGTTCACAAATGTATTTGGTAACCAAATAATGTAGAGATGTCTGTGTATTACTCACCTATCTTCAAGTATTTATTATAAAATAAAAGGGGTCTATAATTGTTCTATTAATGTACTTAATTTTATGAATCAGAAACTGTGTTGTTGTATAAACACTAGCTTAAAATGTCTTTTGGTTGAAATAATATTGTAATCAAGTAAGCTGTAAGACTTCAAAACACAGATGGGCTGAGAATACTGATGAAGTGCGCGTCTGTTTACTCCAGAAAAGATGAGGCTTTCAGAGCCTGCTAAGTAACAATTGAATCTTACGTGAATTCTCTCCTACTACACATTTCACAACGCATTTTTTCTTTTTTTTAACTTTTTTTATTCGGAAACATCATACCGTTGTAATATTCTAACTTCTTCACATAAAACATAAAATGGTGAGGCTTAAGATAGCAATTGCAGTTATTTTCCATAACCAGCCAAAGTTTATACGCATAAAAAAAGTTTATACGCGTTTAATTGCACCATAAAACTTACATATATTAATCTTATTCCGTAAAAAACCATTCTATATCAGTTTCCGTAAACTCAATCCATAACAATACAAATACTTCTCAATCCTCCATAAACATTTAAATGGGAATCTAACGGACTAAAATCTATAATATTATCAATCTATTGGCATGAAATATGTAGATTTAAAGAGATCAGTTTTAGTTTGTGGTATGATCTAATTGTTACTTTTTACGTACATTGATAAAATTAATGAGGCCAAATGCAATCCAAATCAGTAAAAAGGTTCAACCCGTAGAGCCAACCAACTATGGATTGTCATTTTATTGGGGTTCATATTGTTTTTGATAGTCTATTTACTTTCGTACAAATTCACCATGCAAACACTACATTTTCCTAGACTCATTTCCTCTCTCTAGAAACATATTATCTGGCCTATCTTGAGCCTTTTAGGAATGCAACAAATGTATCTTGATCTGAAGTCGTTTTGTAGGTTCATTAGTTTTTCTTACGGCTCGTATTTTTTATATTTATTATATCTAAGTATCCTTCTTGTTAGTATATTGATACTTTATTTAATATACATAAATATTATTACAGTATATTTTATGAATAGATATTCGCTCTGGTTGCGTAAAACATTAAACTGTATAGATTGTGTATACAGTGTTCATTGTTGATGCTAAGGGTATATTGTCGCATTTTGATTCATATTTTGGTGCCGGAAAAAAAGGGAAATAAATTAAAATAACTACTAAAATTTGGTCCAATTCTTATCAAATGATGTGATAGAAAGTCCTATCCTTAAAAAAATCAAATAATGAGATTTATGAATACAAAAAATTATTTATAAGTTTGTATATGAAATCATTACATTACTTAGTCTCTTCGAACGTTCTTAGTCAGATATCGTAATTCACAATGTAGTGACTAAATGAGACCATTATTTCAATAGATTATGTTTGGGCGTAGGAGATAAAACAACATATATCATTAGGTATAGCAGCATTGTATATTGAATAGAATAGAAATAGTGATAATGTTATATGTTTTAAATGTTGAGGTGTAGCTCAGATTTCGGATTCTATTTAAGGTGAAAATAGATTTAAAAAAAATTATTACTATTAATCTGATCAATTAAATTATAATAAGAAGACACAAAAGCTTACAATTTAAGCAATTATTCTTGCAGCTAATAGTGTTAAAAAATAAATAAAAACAAATATAACTAATTAGGGATATAAAATGTTAATAGATTCTCTATAGTTCAGTAAAAATTCAATTATTAACCAAGAGAACAGAGGAAAAATTCTGTATTTTCATTGCTCATAAAAATTACATTTCATCTATATCATACATTTTTTATGAGAACAACAAATTACCTATTAAGCACTATCATTACAGACATAACTCAAGGTAATAAAAAAGTAAATGTAATGAAGCAAACTTTAAATCCCAATTTTAAATGAGCTATTTTCTTCTCATAAATAGTTTCTTACCTAGTATAATTGAGACTATCCTCTACATCCACCAAAATAGCATCTCCTGTAATTTACTTACGAATTTTAACAATTTAGTCTCTCACATAATAAAGAGAACCTTGTTCCAATTATTAAAGTGTAATGTCTTTACTGATACATATCAATCTCTAAGATGTTTCAATTGATACTATACAATTAAATCAATGTCGAAGTGTAATGACTAAGCACTAAGCAACGATACTAAGTTATTCCAGGAAATCAACAAAGTTCCTTTGAGTATAAAAGAGGATCAACATTGCTCCAGGGTTGGGAATGTTCATTTACCAAACCATCTGACCTACAAACACTGCAATATCATTGTTACTAAGACGTTTGCTGTATTGTGTACACTACAACTATTGGATTTGCTTTAGTACTTCTAGACAAAACAATTTGTACATTGTTGGCTTACTCTATTTAGTACAAAATATATTTATTTTGTCTCCGCCTTTGTTTATCACAAGGCAGTGCTAAATAAATTCTATAGGTCATATATTTAGCTAAACGTAATATGAATATAAAACTATTTAGAATACTTTTTTACTTAATTAAATATAATGATTATAGTTTTAAATAGTTACACCAAATATAATATATAATACACTACCAATTTTACATCATATTTAACACTATGATTGAATATATTAATTTATATTTTACTGCAGAAATATCTTTCAGATGTTTAAACATAAAATAAAGAAATCGACATAACCAGTTCAAGATAATGGAACATTTTTCTATGAGACCTGAGTATTGAAATAGGT
>JAQJVL010009795.1:0-14772 GCA_035578905.1 Stictocephala bisonia | reverse complement strand
AAAATTTTTGTTAAAACTGTACAGACGAACTATGTACTCCATTGCTAATAATATTTAATAAATCATTTGATCAAGGACATTTCCCATCAGGCATGAAAATTTCTAAAGTTTACCCAAAACTCAAAAAAGGATGCCCAACCACAGCTAGTAATTACCGGCCCATCTCTCTCATATCAACTTTCTCTAAGCTATGTGAAAAAATAGTTCTCAAAAGATTACTTACCTTCTGCAACAATCATAACCTCCTTACAAACACACAGCATGGCTTTATCAAGGGTAAATCAACGACTACAGCTATGATTAAACTTGTTGAAACAGTGATAGATGACCTGGAGCAGCGTAAATCATAAACAGCACTTTTCCTAGACTTCTCAAAGGCATTTGATTGCTTAAGCCACAATTTAATAATCACTAAGCATTAAGCCTTAGGCATAACAGGAAAAGCCAAAGAGTGGTTTGTAAGTTACTTAGCTGATCGACATTAGCTGGTTGAACTTCAGCAGACAAAAAAAAGAATTACATTGCACATACAGTCAAGTGCATTACCAATAACCCGTGGTGTAAACCAAGGCTCCGTTCTGGGCCCGGTTCTTTTTATTTTATTTGAAAATGACATGCTCAGACATCCCCAAGATCATTGCCGGGCAATCATGTACGCAGATGACATCACCTTGCTGGTGAATGATAAAACTCTGAATAACCTAGCTGTAAACTGTACCGGGTCTTGGACCGGTACAGTTTTGTTTTTTCGTCGTTGTCTGCCAGGCTGCCTGAGATTCGCTTTTGCCCTGCGTTTCGCGTAGTTGGTGGCCGTTGGTTTCGATCCGTTTCGTTCCTGGTTCCAGCTTTGGTCGGGTTGGCCGTCTTCTAGGTTGTTCGAGTAGTTCTAGTTTCTCTGGAGCCTTCGTCTGTCAGGTTGGCCGTCATTTTGTCTTTGGCTCTGCCTGCTGAGATTACTATGTTAGGCTAAGGTTCCTAAAACGTAAGTGTTCTTTTGTAATTTCTAATATTTAATCACCCTTTTGGTGAAAATACTTTTGTTTCATTGAAAATATTAATCGGGCTTAGTTGTGTTTTCAGGGTTTTGTTAAATTTGTGTTCTTTGTCTAGATGTTTCTCAGACTAGGTTAAAGCCATGTGCTTCCATGCTACTTTTTACCGTTAATTACCGTTAATGCTTTTTATATCTGCCTTTATTTTCAATTGTAATTCTGTATAATGTTTATTGAGCCTTTTTTACAGTTGTAGTTACCGATTTACCATATTTTTTGTTCTTTGCCAATAACCTAGCCTAGCTGTACACTTTGATTTTCATGTTATAACATTTTGCTCCTGTTCTATAGCCTAGTTTTCAGTTTGTCATTTTTTTTAAGTCCATATACGTAATTAATTCTTTTATAATTTGTTAATTTGTAATTAGCTGTTGGTACGTAAACAATGATGTTTCCAATATTAGTGCTCTTCCAAACTGTATATATTTCAATGTTTTATTGTTTTTAAGTGTGGTTAATATTGAAATATAATCTTTCTAGGAGTCCTAAGGAAGATTTTTATAAGTTACAATCAACTGTACAATTTAGTAGTAAAATTTAAGCAATAAACTGTGTTGTCATCCTAACCTCAAAATGGCTGCTTGTGTGTGTGCAGTAAGTCTTTTACATCTAGGCAGATTGTTATCAAGTGCTATGACTGTGATAAACAATTCCATGGAAATTGTATTGGTTGAGTAAAGCTGAATATGAAGTTATAAAAGTGAAGGAAACCGTTTTTGGGGGTGTGAGCCCTGTAGTGTGGTTAGGCGCAGTTTGTATGCAACTCCAGTCCCAAGCTACCGAAGGCAATTTTAACGTTGGAGGATGTAATCAAGGCCATAAACAATTTACGAGATGAGCAAAAAAATATCATTACTGAATTTTTAAAAAATCTAATGAAGATCTACATAACAAACTTGATGACAATACTAAGGCACTACAAAAAAATACAGAAAAAAAATGCTGATCTAATGAAAATAATTGAAGAACAAATGGCTGAAATTAAATTGTTAAAGATAAGGTTAACTTTCTTGAGAATAAGCTAGATGAGAGTGTGCAGTACTCAAGAAAAAATAGTGTGGAGATCCATGGTATGCCTGTACAAGATGGAGATGTAATAGGAGCTGTAAAGAGTATAGGAAATGCTCTGGGTATGGATGTCCAGGATAACATGATAGATTGCGTGTCTACTTACTGGGTAAGAAACCAGATTCTAATGGTCATCCTAACATTATAGTCAAATTTGTGAGGAGGATTGATGCAGAAACAATGTTGGCTAAGAGAAGGATCAAGAGGCAGCTATCAACTCGTCATGTGGCGGCTTCCAAGTGACAGTCCCATATACATAAACGAATCTTTGACACCTACGCAGGCGAAGAGCTGCTGGCTATGGCACGGGATATTAGAACCAAGAAGAATTACAAGTGGATCTGGGTGAGAGGGGGGGAAAGATATTTCTCAGGAAAGAAGATGCAGGACCAGTATCAATTGTAACTTGCCAGTCTGACCTGAGAGAAACTATAATGTAGGTAGCACAAAAATAACTTAAATAGCAATATTATGATTCAATTACATACATTTTATGATAGTTGTGAATACGAAACAATAGACTTTTTAAATAAAGATACTGGTTTTGTAATAGTTCAGCAAAATATTAGAAGCTATGCGAGCAAATTTTGATTTATTTTTAGCCGAAATTTCTATTTTAAACCATTTACAAAAAATAATCATATTTTCTGAAATATGGATAAAAAGTTCAGAGGTATCTCTCTATCAAATACCAGATTACAATTCCTTTTTTTGAAACTAACGAAAATTACAGAGCAGGAGGTGTTGTAGGAGTTTTTTTGCACAAAACTATGAATCAAGTTACTCAAATCGTTTCACATTTAAGTTTTTAAAACAAGGGAGTGTAATTGTTATATCTTTTTAAATTTTTTGGAGTTTGTTATTTGTTTTAATTCCCAATATAAAAGGACTTCAACCCAAAATAAAGGAAAAACTTATTTGGGGGAACAAATTTTGGTTTTCTCTTATCTGGCAAAAAAATTTTAAAAATCGAAGGGGTGAAATTTAATTTTAGGTGACTTGAATTTAAAACTTTAAAAAGGGGGATAATTTTTTTTAATTGGGATGATATAAACTTCCCAATTTCTTCTAAGGGATTTCTATCACAAATTTAAATTTGAAACCAGGGAAAAATTAACAGAATTCAAAAAGTCTTTTTATAGATAAGCCTTTGTCCCGAACAAAAAAATGTAAAAAAAGGGTTTTGGGTTTTTAAAAGCCGCCGTGTTAAAGGGCAAAAAAAAAACGGATCATTGTTTAAACAGTTTTTAATGTACAAAGGGGAAAAGGGGTTTTTGAAAACAGCGGGGGGCGATCGGTAAAGGGTTTTTTTGGCTGTCCCCAACTGGGTTTTAAATCTTAAACCCGATTAGATTTCGCCCTTCTGGGGAAAAAGCAGCTTAAAAATACAGACTGGATTTAATGTTTTTCTTCAAGACGATGCTTCAAAGGCTTTTGAAAATTTTTATTGACATTTAGGGGGAAAAAAATTAAAATTAAAGAAAGGAAAAAATAGTCAACATAAAGAAATTAGCTTTTTTAAAAATTTAAAACCGGGGATAAATATTTCGCTTTGTAAAAAGATTTAAAACAAGAAATTCCCTTTTTAAAAAGGGGGTTAAAAAAAAACAACCTTTAAAAATTTTAGAATTAAGGAAAAAATTTTAAGGGATTTTTAGGAATAATTTACAAAAAGAGATTAGTTTGTTTTGAAAAAAAAATTTTAATTACATTTGTATTTTGGGGGAAGAGTGAAAGGGAAATTCAAAAAAAAAACGTTGGGGAAAAATATCTTTAAAGGGTTACAGGTAAAAATTTAAAAAATAGTTAAAAAAAATTGAATGGGGTTTCCCAAAGTTTAGGGTAATTAGTGCCCGTTAAAATTTTGCTAATAAAACTAAATAATTTCTTTTTCATTTTGGAAGGGGAAAAGGGCAAATTTTGAACATGTGGGTTTAAAAAAACAAATTTTAGAATGAATATTACAAAAAAACCTTTTTTTATAAACCCTGTTAGTATTTAAATAAAATGTTTTTTGAGACCAGCTCCCTTATTGGGATGATTTACCCTAAAGCTTTTAGAATCATTAAAAAAAAAACATCATCGGGTTGTTGAGGGTTATAAGTTCCAAGATAATAAAACAAAATTAATAAAAATTAGAAATTGTTTTACTTATATTATTAAATTTAAAGTTTCGAAATCAGGTATTTCCCCAGAACAAATAAATTTTGCTGTTGTTTTTTCCGATTCATAAAAAGGGGTAAACCCTTGGAAGGGCCTTTAATTTATGGGCCCAATTAGTTGTTTCATTTTTTCTCAAAGTTTTTTTGAAAAGGTAAATGAAAAAAAAATTATTAAATTTTTTTAAAAAATAAAGGTTTTTTTGGGAAAAAATTTCAATATGGTTTAAGAAAAAGGAACTAAACACAGAACGGGCCCTTTCCTTGTTGAATTTAAAATAGAAAAGTAATAAGGGAAATTTAAATGATGGATATAAAGTAAGTGGATTTTTTTTTTGGAAACCAACAAGGCTTTTTGTATAGGTTGACCATGACATTTTATTAGAAAAATTACATAATGCTGGAGGTGAGGGGAGTAGTCTTGAGATGGTTTGATAGTTACTTGAGGGGCAGAAGGCAGTGTGTAAAAATTAATGGGGTATTGAGGTGATTCAGTTGAAATGAAGTATGGTGTACCACAGGGATCTGTGCTCGGTCCAGTCTTATTCCTAGTCTATATCAATGATTTATGTAACGCGAGGCTGTATGGGAAGGTAACATCTTTCGCGGATGATACTGCATTATGCTATCATGGAAATTCATTAAAGGAAATAGAACATAACATGAATCTTGATCTTCAGGCAATTCAATGGTGGTTCACCAAAAACATATGATATTAAGTACAAATAAAACAAAGTTCATTAATTTTAGTCCTTAGAGGGGAAGCACTATTTGAAAACAAAATTATTTATAAGTGCATTGAATGCGTTTGTAAAAATGATTATTGCCAAACAAAATGTAATGAAATTCTTCAAGAAAATTTTATAAAATATTTAGGGGTTACTTTGGATAGTAATATTAACTGAAGGCAACATTTAAATGAGCTGGAGGAAAAAAATTAAATAACATAATTAGAATATTTTATTTCCTTAAAAATATGTGTAATAGTAGTGTTCTGAGAACCTTGTATCATTCTTTAGTTCACAGTAGGTTGGAGTATGGAAATGTATGCTGGGGTGGAACGTACTACTCAAACTTAAAATCACTCATTACAATACAAAAACAGTATATGAGACTGATAGCAAAAAAACCAAGACGTGAACCATCCTTTCCACTGTTCTCCTCTTTCAGAATTCTTCCACTTAGACATTTATATGTGTATAAGGTGTTTAAAAATATTTTTCATCAGAAGCAAAGGCAGCAGTGGAAGTAATGTTTACAGATCAAAATTAAGAAAAAAATGAAGCTATTTATGTTCCAAGACCGGTAAGCACATTTTATATAAAAATCTTTTAACTATTTAGCACCATATTTATTCAATATGATACCTGCAGAATTAAGAAAGATAGAGAATGTTTCATATGTTTGGAAATAAAATTAGGAAATGGTTACACACAAATTTTACAGTAGAAAATTATCTAAATACGTAAATAATTCACATTTAAATGTTTCATACATTCACATTTGTATACCATTTTGAAAATATATTGAAACATTAGATAACTCTTAATAATTTTTTAAAGTAAAATGCCATAGTACAGTTTTTCATTCAATATAAAGGCTCTAAAAATAAATATTGATATGTATTTTATACAAACAAAATATGTTTTCTGATGTACAGTTTGGAGCATTATAAATTAAAACTTATTGTAAAATTATTATTTATGTGTCATTGTTAGGTCAACAGCATTAACAAAATTTCAATATTAAGAGTTCCTCCACACAGGCTTAGCCTTGGAGGTTTACATCATCTTTATTTTCTCAACAGAAGATTTTTTCTTTTTTCTTTTTAGTTTCCTTTTCAATATTCTAGGTCAGACTTGGTATTGTATATTTATGTGTTTGTATAAGAAGGATTTAATTGTTTGTTCTGTACTTGACTGTATGTGATTTGTTGTTAATTATTGTAATTGTTACTTATATTATGTTTTTGTGGTGGAAGCTATATGTACATATGTAATTTTTGAGATGAATAAAGATATTGTTGTTGTTGTTGTTGTTGTAAAAAAAAAAAAATTTGTCTTAAATCTGAGTTTCCAACATAATTAGTCATAGCCTAAAAATTTATCTTTTATTTTCTAGGGTGCTCCAATCCTGTACAATTTTGTCTGTTCCTGTTTTGTTTTGCCATGTCATGTATTAGGGGTTATGTATAGTATTTTGGGGGTTGGCTGTACTGCTTTTAATGTGCTGTGGTCTGGTTGCAGTCCAGGGTCCTTGAGTGGGACTTTCAACCCTCAGCCGGTCGTCTGGGCAATGTTCTGTCATCTTCACTGCTAGCCTGGCCTGAGGACCATGTTGGAGCCTGGAGTCGCCCGCTACCCGCTCTACATCTTTAGGGTACAAGTCTTCTGTCCTCAGGTCAGTGCGTTCCTTATTTTTCCCGGCGGCTGAGCTGGGGGTGATTTGTGAAAAGAAAAATAAATAAATAAAAAAGAAATATAGAAGAAGAAAAAAAAATGATTATGGAACTGTATGTGGCCTAGGCCTAAAACTTGAACTTTAACAGTGATTCTATAAAACAGCCATGGGGACATTGCTAGGAATTATATTTTAAAATTTAAGAAGAAAAAAAAAAGAAAAGAAAACGTTGATATTTATTGTTATTTATTTAATTAGTTTATTTTATTGTTATATTTTTTTAGATTTTATATTTTGTTAGGTCCCTATGGTTAAGTTATGTTATCGTTGATTATTATGTTTAGGCCTAGTGATTTAGTTATTTATTTATTTATTTCGTGTTTTGGTATTATTGATGTCAGGGGATAATAGATGTCTTGAAGTGACTTTTTACTACGGTACCGTGTTATATTTTCTTTTAAATTGTTTAATTTTTAAATTCTTCACCAAAAGGGGATTATTGTTAACTTTTAATTCGGAGCTGCCCAGGGATTCCGGCTTACTCCCTGGCCCGGTGGAATCATGGGATGTGGGCTGAATTGCCGGTTTAAGTGTTGTGATCCAAAAGTTTTCTAAATTTTCACTTTTATTTGGGGCTTAATATTTTTCTTACGTTTTGGGGTGTCTCAGGCTAAACTGCAGATAGGCCATACAGTTGATTAATTGTTAAATTTTGGTATTTGTAGAGTTTGTGGTATTTATAGCGTTTGTTATTATTGTGTAGTATCTTGGTAATGTTAGTGTGTTGTTATTTATTTAATTGCAAATTTATATTGTGGCCTTCTGCCTTTTATGTTGTGGCCCTCTGCCGTTTTTTATTTATTTAAATTTTGCTTGCTTGATAATGAAATTAGTTTTGCTCAGCTGCCGAGTGTTATTTTGACCCTCCAACTGCCACCCGTGATCCCATCGCTCGACTTGTTTTGAGCCATCCCCCGGTTGGCACGCTTTCCAGCTTTGGTGGGGGGGGATGGGTCTCAATTGGTAGCAGAGCGTGGTTGCCTAGTAAAAGTTTTACTTTGTATTAAAAAAAAAAAAAAAAAACAAAACCTAGGCAATCCGCTTGGTTACTTTGTTGAATGGGTTTCATGGGTGGATTGGAGTGACCTACTGGAGGTTGGTGAGGAGTTGTCTGTTTGTAAACGTAAGATGGAAGCGGGCTGGGGACTTGCTTCGTCTGGTTTTCCCTTATTGCAGAGGTCCCGTTGGGGAGTTGCTGAGTTCTGTCTTGGCCAGTGATGCCTCGGTGGACTCGTTCCATCGAGAGTTACTTTCATCGTTTCTTCCCATTCGACTCAGGGAGAGGATGGTCATGGACAGATTTTATCGGTCGCAGGGTAGGGGCGAGTCTCTGGCAGCCTATGTCTCTTCAGTCAAGGAAGCTCGTCAAGCGTTGCGCCTCACCCTTTCTGAAGCTGACACCGTTCGTGTCATCCTAGATGGCATTTCTCCCGAAGAACGGTGCAGTTTGGTTTTTGCTGGTGTTCCTTCGACTTTTCGGGAGCTGCATCAGCTGTGCATTGTTTCGCGCAGCGTGCAGTTCTCAGACCAGCAAGGGAGGGATTCTGAGAGTCATCGTGCTCTCCCCACCCGTCGACCGGCTATGTCTTTAGGTGTGAGTCAGCCAGTGGAGGGTCGTGGTTCTCGGCCTCCGGTTGTGTGCTTTGCTTGTGGCCAACCTGGTCACATTCGACGTGACTGTCCACGTGCTCGAGGTCGTGGGGCGGGAAACGCTCAGCGCGGGGGGTTGCCTCCACAGTAGCTCCCCGCGTTGTTGCGAGTGACCGTGGCCATTTGCCTTTGACACGTGCCCATAGCAGGAGTGTCGGGGATTTTTCGGGCCTTGCTGGCATGGCTTTCCTGGGACTTAGTGCGGTCACCTCGGTGTGTCCTGGCGTTTTTGTTTCTTTTGGTGGTACGGTGTGTCGAGCCCTTCTTGATTCTGGTTCGGCATGCAGTATCATCAGCCTTTCTCTTTTTGAGTCCCTTGACGCCTTAGGACTTGTCAGGCACACCGAGCCCTCTTCTATTACGTGCTGGACGGCATCCCAAACTCCTCTACCTATAATTCTAAAGGCGTTTTTCCATTTTAAAATTGAAGGATTTTCCTGGAGGTGGGGTTTTTCTTGTTGCCAAGGACCTGGCGGTTTCCTGTATCCTAGGGGCAGACTTTATTTCTAAAAGTGGGATGGTGCTTGACCTCCAGAAGCGCCAGATGTTTTTCAAGTTCAATCGGCGAGTTTTGGTGCCTCTAGTAGGTGATTCTGACTGCCCTCCTGCAGTCAGAGAGGTGGGTTGTGAGTCCGAACAACCCAAGGTGGATCCAGTTGGTCATCTCCCCCCTGAGCAGGCGGAGGCCATTCGGAGGCTGTGTTTGCGGTTTCCTGATGTGCTTACACCGGAGCTTGGGGTCACTTCTCTTCTGGAGTATGAGATCCACCTCACCGATTCTCAGCCAGTTAGAAGTCATCCGTACAAACTTGCTCCCCCAAAGATGGAGGTTATGAGGGCTATGATTGAAGATCTTCTGAGCAAGTGTGTGATTGAACCGTCTCGTTCTGCTTATGCCAGTCCAGCTTTTCTTGTGCCCAAGCCTAATGGTAAGTCTAGGCTTGTGATGGATTATCGGAGGCTCAACGCTAAGGTCGCTATTGACTCGGTACCTCTGCCTGATTTGCATTCTGCGTTTGATTGGTTCGGTAAGGCTGTTTTTCAGTGTTTTCGATTTGAACCAGGCCTACCATCAGATTCCATTGAAGAAGGAATCACGGCCTATGACTAGCTTCTGTGTTCCCTGGAATCTTTACCAGTTCACTAGGGTTCCTATGGGTCTTGCTGTGGGTGCCCAGACTCTTACTCGTCTGCTTGATTCCATCTTCCATGATGTGAAGTTCAAGTTTGTTTTCAATTACCTGGACGATCTTCTTGTCTACAGTGAGACTTTCGGGGAACACATGCAACATCTGGAGGAAGTTCTTAGTCGCCTCAAATCAGCTGGCCTTACCGTCAATCCAGAGAAAGTCACTTTTGCTCGTCCTGAGATTTCTTTTCTGGGTCATCTTATATCTTCTCGAGGCGTCTGCATTGATCCTGCGAGGACCCAGGGCATTCGGGATTTTCCTCCTCCCAGAGATGCAAAGGGGATTGCCCGTTTTGTGGGGATGGTGAATTTTTACCGTCGCTTCATCCCTAACGTGGCCGAGCTTGCTGCCCCGTTGAACGAGCTGCGAAAGAAAGGTGTCCCTTTTGTGTGGGGCCAAGCTCAGCAGACTGCCTTTGATGCTCTCAAGGAGGCTATCATGCAACCTCCTGTCCTGCGTATGCCTGATTTCAGCAGAGAATTTGTTCTTCAGACTGATGCCTCCTCCTCCGCCATTGCTGCTGTTCTTTCTCAGGAGTTTGATGGGGTCAGGCAGCCCATCGCTTTTGCTTCGAGGACGTTGTCTCACCAGGAAAGGAAAGCTTCTTCCATCTATGAGTTAGAGTGTCTGGCTGTTGTCTTTGGTACGGACAAGTTTCGGCGTTTCTTGGAACACGCTGAGTTCTTGCTGGAGACGGACAATCAGGCACTGTCTTGGCTTCTTGCCCATCCCCGACAGCTCGGGAAAATTGGTCGCTGGGTGGTCAAAATTTCTGCTTTTAAGTTCCGAGTTCAACATCTTAGGGGTACCCAGAATGTCATCGCGGATGCTCTTTCCCGCATGTACCACGAACCCAGTGATCCACCGACTGAGGCTGTTGCTCAGTGTGGTGCTGTTCTTCTGGATTTTCCTCTGGCTTTTGACGACCTACTGTCCCATCAGCAGAAAGATCCTGAGCTGTCAGTCATCTTAGGTGAGCTTCAAGAGGGAGGTGCCCACCCTCCCTATTTTCTGTCCAAAGGGGGTACTCTGTTGCCGTCCTCGACAGAGGGGTGAACCCCGTGTAGTGCTGCCTAGTCATCTAGTACCGATGGTCTTTCAATATTATCACTCTTCTCTTGTGGGCGGTCATCTTGGCATTCATAAGACCATCGCTAAGATTCGTAGGTACTTCATCTGGAAGGGCATGGACCGGGATGTTGCTGGCAGAGTGCGGGCTTGTCACCTGTGCTCTCTCAGCAAGCCTAGTCAGAATGCAAGGTTAGGGTTGTTATCTTCTGAGGTGGCCGAGCGTCCTTTTGAGAAGGTGTTCATCGACTACGTGGGTCCTTTTCCCCGTAGCAAGTCAGGTAGCTCCTACCTACTTGTTTGTGTGGATGCTTTCTCGAAGTTCGTTTGGCTTTTCCCACTTCGGAGTGCTACGGCTAAGCTCACCATCCGTGCTCTCCAGTCCCAACTCTTCCAGCACTTTGGTGTGCCTTCCACTATTGTGTCCGACAACGGTAGCCAGTTTACCTCACACGAGTTTCGTAGGTTCTGTTTTGGCAATGGTATCAGGCATGTGACTACCTCTCCTTATTACCCACAGCCTTCTCATGCAGAGCGGTTCAACCGCAATCTTCGGTCTGCCCTTATTTCCTTCCATGCTGAGAAGCAGAACACCTGGGATGAGAGTCTCTCTTGGCTCCAGCTTGCTTTTAATTCTTCCAAGCATGAGAGTCACAATGCCACTCCCTTTGAGATTCTACATGGCTACCCTCCTAACAACCCTTTGTCCAACTTGTGGAGGTTAGAGGATCTTCTACCTACGCCAGGTGCCACTGACGTAGTGTCCACGTGGCGGGCTGCTCGGCGCAACCTGCTACGTGCTAGAGAGAGAGTAAGGAGGAGGTATGATAAGGGTCGTACTCCTAACCCTTTTCAGGTTGGAGATCTGGTTCTTTGTCAGGCTCACCCGGTCAGTTCGGCCGTGGAACGAAGAGCTGCAAAGTTGTGCTATCGGTGGTCTGGTCCCCACCGCATCGACAGGTTTTTGTCACCGGTGACTGCTCTGCTGGTTGATCCCCAGTCAGGCAGGGTGTTCAGGAAAGCCCATGTGTCCCAACTTAAGGCTTTCCGGGGAACGGTTGGTCCAGGAGTTGGTGTTCCTGGGGGTTTCTTGGGGCAAAGAGATTGATCACCTCTGCGCCCTAGGTGGCTGTTCTGAGAGAGTCTTCTCTCTCTTTTTTCTTGTCGGGCCCGACAGTCAGGGTAGTTTGCTCCCTGTTCGAGGGGTTTCCCCTCTTAGTTTCTCTTGGACGTCCTTGGAACACCACTCTTCGGAGGTCTTCGTCTTCTCTGGCTTCCCTGAGGTACCGAGTGTTCTCCCCTGCCTGGGTGTGTTGAGGTTTGCAGAGGGAGGTTGTACCGGGTCTTGGACCGGTACAGTTTCGTTTTTTCGTCGTTGTCTGCCAGGCTGCCTGAGATTCGCTTTTGCCCTGCGTTTCGCGTAGTTGGTGGCCGTTGGTTTCGATCCGTTTCGTTCCTGGTTCCAGCCTCGGTCAGGTGGTCCTGTCTGTTCTGTCTCTGCTGCCGTTCAACTTGACGATGAGTGGCTAGACAAACTAAAACGTAAGTGTTCTTTTGTAATTTCTAATATTTAATCACCCTTTTGGTGAAAATACTTTTGTTTCATTGAAAATATTAATCGGGCTTAGTTGTGTTTTCAGGGTTTTGTTAAATTTGTGTTCTTTGTCTAGATGTTTCTCAGACTAGGTTAAAGCCATGTGCTTCCATGTTACTTTTTACCGTTAATTACCGTTAATGCTTTTTATATCTGCCTTTATTTTCAATTGTAATTCTGTATAATGTTTATTGAGCCTTTTTACAGTTGTAGTTACCGATTTACCATATTTTTTGTTCTTTGCCAATAACCTAGCCTAGCTGTACTCTTTGATTTTCATGTTATAACATTTTGCTCCTGTTCTATAGCCTAGTTTTCAGTTTGTCATTTTTTAAGTCCATATACGTAATTAATTCTTTTATAATTTGTTAATTTGTAATTTGTCTTAAATCTGAGTTTCCAACATAATTAGTCATAGCCTAAAAATTTATCTTTTATTTTCTAGGGTGCTCCAATCCTGTACAATTTTGTCTGTTCCTGTTTTGTTTTGCCATGTCATGTATTAGGGGTTATGTATAGTATTTTGGGGGTTGGCTGTACTGCTTTTAATGTGCTGTGGTCTGGTTGCAGTCCAGGGTCCTTGAGTGGGACTTTCAACCCTCAGCCGGTCGTCCGGGCAATGTTCTGTCATCTTCACTGCTAGCCTGGCCTGAGGACCATGTTGGAGCCTGGAGTCGCCCGCTACCCGCTCTACATCTTTAGGGTACAAGTCTTCTGTCCTCAGGTCAGTGCGTTCCTTATTTTTCCCGGCAGCTGAGCTGGGGGTGATTTGTGAAAAGAAAAATAAATAAATAAAAAAGAAATATAGAAGAAGAAAAAAAATGATTATGGAACTGTATGTGGCCTAGGCCTAAAACTTGAACTTTAACAGTGATTCTATAAAACAGCCATGGGGACATTGCTAGGAATTATATTTTAAAATTTAAGAAGAAAAAAAAAAAAGAAAAGAAAACGTTGATATTTATTGTTATTTATTTAATTAGTTTATTTTATTGTTATATTTTTTTAGATTTTATATTTTGTTAGGTCCCTATGGTTAAGTTATGTTATCGTTGATTATTATGTTTAGGCCTAGTGATTTAGTTATTTATTTATTTATTTCGTGTTTTGGTATTATTGATGTCAGGGGATAATAGATGTCTTGAAGTGACTTTTTACTACGGTACCGTGTTATATTTTCTTTTAAATTGTTTAATTTTTAAATTCTTCACCAAAAGGGGATTATTGTTAACTTTTAATTCGGAGCTGCCCAGGGATTCCGGCTTACTCCCTGGCCCGGTGGAATCATGGGATGTGGGCTGAATTGCCGGTTTAAGTGTTGTGATCCAAAAGTTTTCTAAATTTTCACTTTTATTTGGGGCTTAATATTTTTCTTACGTTTTGGGGTGTCTCAGGCTAAACTGCAGATAGGCCATACAGTTGATTAATTGTTAAATTTTGGTATTTGTAGAGTTTGTGGTATTTATAGCGTTTGTTATTATTGTGTAGTATCTTGGTAATGTTAGTGTGTTGTTATTTATTTAATTGCAAATTTATATTGTGGCCTTCTGCCTTTTATGTTGTGGCCCTCTGCCGTTTTTGATTTATTTAAATTTTGCTTGCTTGATAATGAAATTAGTTTTGCTCAGCTGCCGAGTGTTATTTTGACCCTCCAACTGCCACCCGTGATCCCATCGCTCGACTTGTTTTGAGCCATCCCCCAGTTGGCACGCTTTCCAGCTTTGGTGGGGGGGGATGGGTCTCAAAACACATACATATCCCTCAATACAGCCTATCAATACTGCCACAACAATGATCTGGTTGTCAACCCCACCAAAACAAGCCAGATAGGATTTGGACATCGATATGATGTGACGCCACAGATACCAGGCGTAACATTGGAAAGACAAGTAAAATTCCTAAGAATAACACTTAACAGCTTGCTAACTTGGACCCCACACATAGACAGCCTCTACAAGAAGCTAAACTCAAGCGTCTATGCACTTAAACAAGTAAAAACCATAAGTGACCTGACGACAGCAAGAACTGCATACTTCGCACTCTTCGAAACCCATTTAAGATATGGTCTTGCTGTCTGGGGAGCAGCCTCAGCAAGGAACATTCAACGGATACTTGTCATACAGAAGAAGGCAATCCGAATCCTGGCCGGTCTCCAACGACTTGACACGTGCAGGCAAGCCTTTAAGACTCTGAAGATCTTGACAATTGCTGGACTCTACATACAAGAAGTAGTGATGCATTCTGATGGGCAGGACTTGCTGAGAGGTCATGATCTACATACGTACAACACAAGTAATGCTAACCTCTACAGTATTCCAGTACATCGCCTTGCTCAGTATGAAAAGAAACCAGCATACCAGGGGGTTAAATTCTTTAACCATCTACCAGGGGATATAAGAACATGTAGAGGAGGCAAGTTGAAGACAAAACTTCACAACTGGCTGACTGATCAACCATTCTACTCTACCAACGAGTTTCTACAATGTAACTTTGACTAACCATGAGAACTATAATACCATGTGCATTTAAAA
>JAQJVL010009794.1:0-14773 GCA_035578905.1 Stictocephala bisonia | reverse complement strand
CTGCCAACCTCCTACCTATTACTTCGAGGCTGAACAAGGCAATATTTAACATGTCATGTCTGACTCATATAGCGAGCAGGAGAATCAAGTTAGTGCTGTATTTTGCGTACTTTGAATCCATATTACGCTATGGAATAATTATGTGGGGACGTTCAAATCACTGGGAAAAAATATTTAGAGCCCAAAAGAAAATGATAAGAGTCATGATGGGTATGAACCCAAGAGAATCTTGCAGAAGAATATTTAAAGAACTTGGTATTCTTACATTCCCAGGATTGTATTTGTTGGAAGTAGTAAAAAATGTACACGAAAATATGTATTCTTACCAACAAAATAATGTGAACCATGACCATAATACAAGAAGTAAAAATAAACTACGTGCCCCCAAACATAGATTAAGAAAATATGAAAATAGTCCATTATGTAGCGGGATACAAATTTATAATAAAATACCACAGAAATACAAAAGCTTGGGGAATGCCAATCAGCTCTATAGAACGTTCAGGCAGTTTCTAGTTGACCGAAGCTATAACTCCGTCTCCGAATTTCTGCAGAACGAGGTCGTTATATTTTAGATACACTGAAAAATAATTATTAAGTATGTTATTGTGTATAAATTATTGATTAGTTGGTGATTTAACCTCTTTATTTTGTTATTTCTTCTTTTTTAATTCTTTAGGTTAGTAGTTTTGTAACAATTGACGAGTCACCAGTTAGTAGCAGATTATCTGTTTAACACTAATGTAATTTTCTGTGACAATAAACCATTTCATTTCATTTCATTCTAAAATAGTGTCCGATTTTAATTCTTTCGCGTCATTCAAACTGCAGTTTAATATAACATGAGATACAATTGTGAAAATTTAGGACTTAACTATTTAGTAGATTCTCTTGTTAACCGTCTTGTTATCTATATATATAAAATCTAATGTATGTTTGTTTGTCTGTCTATCCTTTATGTGCTACCAAACCGTCCAGCCGATCGCCATGAAACTTGGGGAAGTTGTTCGATATACCCCAGGGAAGGTTTCTGTCCTATTCCCGTTTCTTTAATCCCTCAGGGCTCCATCCCTTGGACTTCTAAAGTTTCGATGTTAATCTAATAGCAGGATGCATGAAGGTATAATACGTCAAATATAAAAAGAATATCAGCTGTGGGTTTTAAATATGTCAAAATTATACTGTTTATATTTTTATGTTCTGATTTCTTGTGAAGCTATATTAATTGATTGATTTATTTGATTAACAGCTGTTAAATAAAAACAAATAGAATAAAATTGAGGTAGGCAAAATTTTCAAAATTAAAAATAATTGAGTACAGTAGTAAACTACACAAAACATCAGCTGTTGTAAATTAGATACTGTGTAAACTGAAAGGTTGCTGCACATTTCAATGATACAATCAAAACTCAATATTATGACCGGCGAAGCGGGCGGGTACAGCTAGTTTAGTTATATATGTAATGTAGAATAATAAAATGTATTAGTTTATAATAATCTTGTAAAAATCTAGGTATGAAAAATGAAGCCTGCTAGGATTTTTTTGTTTTGAAGTCTGAGAAATTATGTTAGTGAGAAAGTTGTAGATTATTAAACAACCTTTTTTATTTGAAGCTTTTTTTCATTTCCGCGCTTCGTTTCGCCACGAAGCTTGAAAGAAGAGAGGCGGAACCGTGAAAAATTCACATATTATGATCGTCGCAGCGCGAGTACTCAAGTTCGGGCTACGGCTGGGCACGAACTGGACAACATTCCCAATTTTAAGGAAGGGACAGAAAAGGGTCTCCTAATCTCCGAGCACGAACTGGACAACGTTCCCTGCCAGGTAGGTGCAGGAGGTGGTATGCAGCAAGGATTAGAAAGGATTAGATGCAGTGGGGGCCAAGTGCGCAAAGAATGTAGCGGCCGTGCAGTGACCCCAGCGCCGGAGTTCCCCAGGTTGTTCACCAATCACACATGACACATACATTGTTTAGTTTGAAAGTTGATCAGTTGCTCTGGAAAGGTGTACTGGCAAACATCAATAGTTTTGTGACTGTGAGGAGCCTATAGTTTTGTGACTGTAAGGAACTCAAGTGATAGTAAAATCTTTTTATTTATTTGTTGTGATGGAGGGCCAAGAAATACAAGTCGTGCACAGTGAACGAGGAGGGGACCAGCTTGTGTTCAACAGCTTTAAATTCAATCCTTATCGAACCTCTAAAAAGACTGAAGAACGAGGTTGGAGATGCTGCAACAGGAAATGCAAGGCGAAGCTATACACCATGGGGAAGACATTCTCCCGCCTAGAAGGCTCACATGACCATCCAGCTCCCGATAAACAAATAACAATCCGCAAGACAGTGTCAAATAGCATCAAGAGGAAAGCTACGGACGACTTATTGTGACATATAAATTTTTGCTGTGCATGGAGTTGTATTACTGTCAAGACGTTAAGGTAAACAGTTATCATGTGTGAACGATCGATTTGTAAACAGATGATCAGCTGTTATTTATTTTAACTTAATTTATTCATATGTATGTTTCTAACATTTGTTTTCTGTTCAACAATAAGTTATGTTTTGGGAATAAAAGAGTTCAGTTTTTCAGTTCACACTAACATGTTGTGTTTTTAAATTTTCTGACGAGGATAAGTATTTATTTTGTTTTGTTTTTAGGTAGTTGTGTTTAGTTTAACAGTTTTATTTTGTTTTAAACTCCTGGCTAACCACAGGGAGAAATATTTATTTACATAGTTCATGATATAGTGCTAGAACGGAACTTTTACAATCATCAGTACATCTTACACCTGCAGGAAAGTTTCCTTGTTGGAGTCCTGCCATTATTAGGTCAACAAGGTGGCGCCCTAATCCCTAGCTACTATTGATGAACTTGGAAACATTTATTTGGGTGATAGCTACTAAAAACTTTTCCCTTATACTTGGCCTGTCTCTTAGAAGAACCCCACCCCTTCTCCCTGAGCTAGCAAAGTTTTTATGCGGACAGGCGTGACAAATGGCGCACGAACGTGGGGCCTATGTTATAAGTTTTGGGAACAATAGAAGAATTAAGATATATTATCAGATATTTTATAAAGCATAAAGTGTCTTGTAAAAATTAAGTGTATGCAATTTTCTGATTTACTCTGGAACTTGGTGTAATTATCAACATGAATGTGTATCATCTTCGTAAGCAGGAGGTAGAATATGAACTTAAGATCAGAGGTTTAAATACTGATGGTAATGCAAACGAACTTAGAAGGAGATTACAGCAAAGCATGACTAATAATGAGGAAATTAGCGTAGCTGTGGTCAATTCCTTAGATGTTTTGCAGGAGCTGGAGGAATGTGAAGAAAAGCTTCAAGACTTATCGGCTTGTGTTGTTGACTATGAGGGCAATTTTAATGACAATGAATACCACCATATAGTTGCTCGCTTGTTTCATCTTTATTTGCGTATTGGAAGGATTCCATTTGCTGCAGATGCTGATAATGACCAAGAGAGTGACAAATCGGAGTTACAAGCTAAAACTAAGGAAATAATAGACTCTCTTAAGGCCCAGTTTTCAGGTGGGAAAGGCGATCAGATGGATACGGCCAAGGTTGTCATTCCTTCTACATATCTGTCTGCACCGTCCACAACTGATTGTGGGAAGGAAGGCGATAGTACTACTGGTGGCTATGTTTTGCCCACTCTTCGTAATCTTAGTCTTCGTTCAGATGCTAATATGGAACGTAATTTACCTGTACAGCGGCTCAGCCTACCTACTGAAATTAGGAAAGGGTCTGCGGTAGTTAACAGCTCAAATTCTGCGCATGTTGAGGAAGTAATGGATTCCATTCCTCTAAATGAAACTTCTGGTCCTGGTGTCCGTCCTAAGTATGTTCCTGTTTACAAGTGGGGAATCAAGTTTGACAATAATGGATCTAGCGTTGCTGCCTTTTTGGAACGTGTTGAGGAACTGCGCAGAGCTCGCGGAGTTACTCATAGTGAACTTTTTGAATCAGCTGTTGATCTTTTCTCTGGCCCCGCTCTTGTTTGGTACAGAGCTTCTACCAGTAGGATTCACTCATGGACACAGTTATGTAGGGAACTGCGAGAGGTATTTCAGCCCCCTGACTACGACTTCCGACTTCAGCAAGAAATTTTCAACAGAGTCCAAGGAGAACAAGAATCTATTGACCTGTACATGGCAGCTATGGAAGGCTTGTACGGTAGGCTATCCGTCCAAATTCCAGAATCGACTCGTCTGGCCCAGATCTTTAATAATTTGCACCCACAGCTGCAGGGCAGACTTGCATTGTTTGATATTAAGAGTCTAGATGATCTGCGTTTTATGGGACGTCGAGCAGAAACAGGTCGCTTGCGAACTTCAAGGCCTAGACCTTCTCCCAGGATTGATTCTGCATTGGAACCTGATCTAGCTTACTGGGAACCCCATCGGAATAGAAGAGTGATCACAGATAGAGTAGCTAGCGTGCAACATAGCTCTGGTAGCCATTCTGACATCACCTGTTGGAATTGTGGAACAGTTGGTCACCGGTTCAAAGATTGTCATAGGCCCAGGAGGAAATTTTGCTATGGCTGTGGAAAAGATGATACCTTAAAAAGGGACTGCGTTTCTTGCCATCCAAAAAAACTTGCAGAGCAGGGAATCAATGAAGTAAATGAAGCTGATTCCCAGAAACATTCCACTACTATCCAATTAAGTTATTTGATTAAGAACCAAATCAATGATCCTAGGCCATACTTATCTGTCCGAGTGTTTGGCAAAAAGATTACTGCTTTGTTGGATTCAGGAGCCTCGCATACCATTTTGGGCAAAGATGGGATGTGGATTATTGATACTTACCCTGCTCATCTTCACTTGACTAATGATAAATTTGTAGAAACTGCGGATGCACAGCGTCATGAGGTTAGTGGGTTCGTGGTCTTACCTATCACGTTGAAAGGAAGGACGGAGAATTTGAAGGTTTTGGTGGTGCCAACTTTACATCAGTCCTTGATATTAGGCATTGACTTTTGGGAAGCCATGCATATTGTTGCTGACTTTCACAATAGGGGGTGGCATTTTGCAAATAAACTGCGTACAGCATTTTGTAGCTCTGTTGATGGTATCAGATCAGAGGAGCATATATCCGTAGACGAAAAGGCTAGGTTGAAGGAAATTGTGGACGGCTTTTTCAAGGACGAACCTAAAGTATTAGGCCGCACTAATCGAGTTCAGCATGTTATTGACACGGGAGATTCCCCAGCCATTAAACAACGGTATTTTCCGGTGTCACCAGCCAGACAAGCGCTTATAGACAAGGAATTGGCTCAAATGTTAGAATTGGGTATAGTAGAGCCATCTAAGAGTGAATGGTCTTCCCCGATCTTCTTAATCGATAAGCCTGATGGCTCAAAGAGGTTTGTTGTTGATTTTCGCAAGGTTAATGCAGTAAGTAAAAAGGACGCCTATCCGTTGCCAAACGTAACCTCCATCCTTGACAGACTTAGGGATGCCAAATTTATCTCCATTCTGGACATTCGCAGTGCCTACTGGCAAATTCCACTTGAAAAGAACAGCAAGGAAAAAACAGCCTTTACCATTCCCGGAAGAGGGCTATTTCATTTCGTCACTATGCCCTTTGGACTTTGTGGTACACCCGCTACATGGCAAAGGTTCGTGGACAATGTGCTAGGTCCTGATTTAGAACCATACGTGTTTGTCTACTTGGATGACATAATTGTAGTCACACCCACTTTTCAGAAGCATCTAGATAAATTGTCTGAAATATTTAAGCGAGTCCGTGAAGCTAAACTTACCTTGAATCAAGAAAAATGTAAATTTTGTAGAAGTGAGTTAAAATACCTGGGCTATGTAGTTAGTAAAGAGGGTCTACACGTCGACCTAGAGAAGGTGAAGGCCATTGTGGACCTTCCAGTTCCTAAGAATCAGAAGGAAGTCCGCCAAGTGTGTGGAACCCCATCGTGGTATAGGAGATTTATTCCAGATTTTGCCAGCAGAATGTACCCACTCACGTCTCTCCTCAGAAAACGTTCAAAATTTGAGTGGTCCCAAGAGGCTGACCAAGCATTTCAGGACATTAAGGCTTGTTTAATCTCTGCTCCAATCTTGACATGCCCTGACTTCACTAAACCTTTCATTATCTCATGCGATGCTTCAGGCTATGGTCTGGGAGCCGGCCTTAGCCAGAGTAGTGGACAAGGCGAGGTGGTGGTTGCGTATGCCAGCCGAACTCTAACAAGACAAGAGCAGAACTACTCTGCTACTGAGCGCGAGTGCCTAGCTGTAATCTGGGCCATTGAGAAATTCAGACCGTACGTTGAAGACACCCGGTTCACAGTGATCACTGATCACTATAGTTTGTTGTGGTTACATAACCTTAAAGATCCGGTTGGACGTTTAGCTAGATGGGCTACACGTTTGCAAGCTTATGATTTTCAACTAGTCCATCGTAATGGTAAGGAATATATTGTCCCAGATATGTTGTCCCGCTCCATGCCTATTTCTGAAGAGGAGAAAAGCCCTGAACAGCCTACTACCACTAATGAACAGGCAGTACCACTAAGCCTGTATGAGTGGGCGGGTGGGTCAGTACTACTGAGCCTATATGGGTGGGTGGGTGGGCCAGTACCACTAAGCCTGTAATTTCTGGACCACTAAGCCTGTATGATACCACTGTACGTGTATGGAAGGGCGAGTGGGTCAATACCACTATACCTGACCTGTGTTTGCAGTTATGGAAATACCGAATGAGGTGAAAGATCGGTGGTACAACAATATGTTGAAAAGAGTTAAAGAGCAATGTGACAATTATCGTCAGTGGCGTATTGAAGGCAAGCAACTTTGGAAGAAAGTTAAAGGGCTTGACCCATCACTCGATGAAGATACTTGGCGACTGGTATTACCTAAAGAATTGCGATCTATGGCGATTGAAGGTTGCCACGCCCCACCAACATGTGGACACCAAGGCGTATTGAAGACCTTTAAGAGGATGCAACAACATTTCTATTGGCCGAATATGAGGAAGGACATTGCTTCCTATATTTCAAAATGTCACGTTTGCCAATGTACCAAATATGACCAACAACGGCCAGCTGGCATGATGGGCAGTTACCGTGGTGTGGATGCCCCTATCAAGATGTTGGCTGCTGATCTCATTGGGCCTCTACCTCGATCCATGAAAGGATTCAAATATCTCTCTGTTGTTACGGACACCTTTACAAAATTTACAATTTTACGTCCTCTTAGAGCAGCTACAGCCAAACTTGTAGCGCAACACCTGGAAAATGATGTATTTCTAATGTTTGGGATACCAAAATATATCATTTCCGATAACGGTTCAGAATATATTGGAAGACCTGTGACCCAATTAGCAAGGAGTTATAATTGTAAGATACTGCTTAATGCCAGCCAACATCCTCAGGCAAACCCTGCTGAATGTGTGAATCGTGACATCGTGTCTATGCTACGAGCTTATGTAAAGGATAATCACCGTGATTGGGACAAATATATTCCACAGATTGGCTTTGCTTTGCGCACCGCTCATCATGAATCCACAAGGCATACTCCTGCATTCCTCAATTTTGGAAGGGAACTTGCCATTTCCGGTCCGGGTTTCGAGGTTCTGCAAGATGGGGATACTCCAGATATTGAAGATTGTCAGCAATATGGGGAAAAATTGAAGGAGCTAAAAGGTTTCCACCAAGAAGTTTCAGACAGACTTAAGAAAGCGCATCTGAATAATGCCAAGAGATACAACTTTAGGAGGAGACACGTAGAGTTTAAAGTTAATGACCTCGTGCTAAAAAGAAATTACCCTCAGTCGGATGCTTCTAAACACTTTTCGGCGAAGTTGGCACCCCGCTTTATAGGACCACTTGTTGTGACACGGAAAATCTCAAGTTTAGTATATTCTCTGGCCGATCTAAAAGGAAAAGCACTTGGTAACTGGCATGTCACTGATCTGAAGCAGTATGTTCAGGATTAGAAAATTTGGGAAATTTTCTGGAGGAAGGGGAGTGTTTGTGACATATAAATATTTGCTGTGCATGGAGTTGTATTACTGTCAAGACGTTAAGGTAAACAGTTATCATGTGTGAACGATCGATTTGTAAACAGATGATCAGCTGTTATTTATTTTAACTTAATTTATTCATATGTATGTTTCTAACATTTGTTTTCTGTTCAACAATAAGTTATGTTTTGGGAATAAAAGAGTTCAGTTTTTCAGTTCACACTAACATGTTGTGTTTTTAAATTTTGTGACGAGGATAAGTATTTATTGAAGTTATACTTCTTTGCGCCCGTTAGACACTTTGGGATGGGATGTTGGTCGAGAAACCGCGTCACGCTGAAAAGTAAGAACAAATTTTTAAGAACTATCGATTAATCGATTGTTAATCGAAGAAATTTAATCGAAGAAATTACTGATAATGATAATATAGGTGTATAATATAATAATGAAGTCACGTATAATATATTGAATAATATTGAAAAATGTCTTATATTTCATTTATATATCCTGTCTGTTTGTGTGCGTGAGTGGGTGTATGAGAATGGCCAAAGAAGTATAACCATAGACCTTCTATAGAAGGTCTATGGTATAACTTCCACCGTGTGGTCCGACGCACACCCAATTTTTTTTTTGTTTTGTTTTTAGGTAGTTGTGTTTAGTTTAACAGTTTTCTTTTGTTTTAAACTCCTGGCTAACCACAGGGAGAAATATTTATTTACATAGTTCATGATATAGTGCTAGAACGGAACTTTTACAATCATCAGTACATCTTACACCTGCAGTAAAGTTTCCTTGTTGGAGTCCTGCCATTATTAGGTCAACAAGGTGGTGCCCTAATCCCTAGCTACTATTGATGAACTTAGAAACATTTATTTGGGTGATAGCTACTAATAACTTTTCCCTTATACTTGGCCTGTCTCTTAGAAGAACCCCACCCCTTCTCCCTGAGCTAGCAAAGTTTTTATGCGGACAGGCGTGACATTATACGAAAGACCGACAAAGTACATTCACAGGGAATTGGAAGAAAACCAAGACTTTGTCGATTGCTTGACCAAAAGGGACATAAAGCTCATCAGTAACAACGTGTTAAAGGCTAGATCAAAAATGCTTCCTAAGTTACCAACATCATCCACTGAAGTCCATTCAGCATTATCCGTCATGAGTGTGAAGACGAAGATTTCATGCTGGTTAACGATGAAGATCAAGGAATCGTCATTTTTTCGTGTACCTCTAATTTGAAGGCCTTATGTCATACAAAAACATTATTAATGAATGGTACATTCGAATATGCGGCAAAATTCTTCACACAACTGTTCACTATTCATGGCTAGTCCAACAATGTGTACACGCCGTTAGTGTTTTGTCTTTTGAAAGATAAGAAGAAAGAAACTTATGCAATCACACTGCAACTACTACGTGACAGGTGTGAAGCAATAGGCGTGGTATTACCACCAGAAACCATCGTAGTGGACTTCGAAGTGGCTATCCATGGAGGCATACGTGCGACACTTCCAGACACCAGCATTGTGGGCTGTAGATTTCATCTCGGCCAGGCATGGTAAGTGTAATATTATATTACAAGAAATGAAATCTCACGTGACTCATGTTTACAGGATATATTAAAAGGGAATAATGTTATAATAAAAAATAATAACTGAGCACCCTTGCAGTTTTTAATTAAATGAACACGACCAATTTCGGCATTCATGCCATCTTCATAGGTGTTATCTATGTGATAACTTTGATAACTATGATAACTTCATAGATAACACCTATGAAGATGGCATGAATGCCGAAACCGGTCGTGTTCATTTAATAAAAAACTGTAAGGGTGCTCAGTTATTATTTTTTATTATAACATTATCATATATAGCAGCCCTAGGATTTACAACTTTTCTATTAAAAGGGAAATATACATAAGTAAAATGAACCCAGTCAATAACTATCACTAAAAATTTGATCTGGATGTCCCTATAAGGAACCTATTAGTTATACGTTTATAGGGTGATATTATTTATTTCTCAAAATGTAATGTTTTGCTAAAACGCTTACATAGTAATAATTTAACCATTTATAAAGTAATAGAATAAATCATGTACATAGACCAGGTATGTGAAGTTGGCCCACCCATATGAGCATATCCACTTTTGACAGTGTAAATCTTTAGTTTTTTGTTAGTTCTTGATAGTTCTTAAGTATTTTTGTTAGTTCTCCAAAATAAAAAAAGATACAGCTAATACAAAGTGGTTAGGCTAGCTTCAAACTTTGCGTTTTTCTAGCCCGCACCTCCAAAATAAAGGAAATTTATATACTTATGTATCAATCGTTGGTTTTTCGTTAGTTGTTGAAAGTTCTTCACTTTGAGTGTTAGTTCTTAAAAAATAAAAAAAGATACAGCTAATACAAAGTGGGTAGGCTTACTTCACACTTTGCGTTTTTTGTGCCCGCACCTTTAATATAAAGGAAATGCATATAGACTATTTATGTATCAATCGTTGCAAGGGAGCAAAGAACAAAGGCGTAAAATAGAAAAATCTCGCATCTCGTTTATTAGTCAACGTAAAGCTCAGTCGTTTAAGAGCTAAGGAGGGTTGAGAATGTATGAAAGAGGGTAGGGGTAAAAAACTAACTAATTTTTTAGTTGTTTATTATAATATGGAACGAGGAGATGAAAGTAACTATGTCGCTTATTTGAATGAAACGGCATTTGAATAAGAAAAGAAATCTCGGAAAACAATAATAGCTATTTGGTCCGACGGCGTATCTTAAATAATAGTTTTTTTTTTTAAATAAAACATTAAAGCTTGAGCTTTTTAGACAGTTTTTTTTAACGAAAGTAGGATTAATTAGTGAATGTTGTGAAAATGCATAACCAAATATTATTGATTATTATTCTAATATGGCAATATAAGTACTATATTATAATAATTATTTTGTTTTAGGTGGAGGAAGATACAGCAACTAGGATTGTCCTATGTATTCAAAGATAAGAGTTCTGAAGTGGGGAGTTGGCTCCACTATTGCTTTGGATTGTCGTATCTAGATGGAGAAGAGGTTGGTGACGTATTCAGTGAGCTAGTCAGCATCATGCCTCAACATCCACAACTAACAGCGTTCGCCGATTATGTACTGGAGAACTATGTTCACGAGGCAGCCTCCTTTCCACCATCGATCTGAGCAGAAAAGTCAGCAGCTCTTTGGCGCACGACCAACGCTTGCGGAAGTTTTCACTCCAAGTTCAACGGGTATTTTGAGTCACCGCATCCAAACATATTTGTCTTCTTGAAAACCTTAAAGCGTATGCAGACGGACTCGTACCTGCGTATGAACGCCGACTCACGGGCTCTCGTCAGGATTGACAAGAAGACAAGGTTAAAACGGGAGTTCATAGAGAACAAAATTGCTCAACTAAACAGCGGAAATATTACTCATATTAATTTTGTCCAGTGTGTGTCACAAAGCCGTATGCATATATGCACAATAAAACTGGTCATAAAAAGGGTACCGTCATTTTTTTAACCCTGGTATTATTTTTTTGGTTCTTATATATTTTGATAGATTGGACATTGAAGTTACTTGTAATACATTTTTAGCAATATATATATATATATATATATATATATATATATATATATATATATATATATATACGAATTTAAAAACAAACAAAAATCATTTTGACAAGCGAAGATTGCGTACAACTTTTAGGCGTTCACAGACATTTTAAAATCATTAAGATTCACATAGATTAGGTAGTTCACCTTTTAGGCTGTGGACTGGCAAACTGATAGCACAACTAATAAGGGGTGTCCAGAAATTATGGTAAAATATTTTAGTAGGTATATTATTGTAAAGGTCCAGCTGTCCGCAAACTTCGTGCCACCCCATGCGACAATACACTAAGCAGTTAATGAGCTCGCCAACTTTCACGCAAATCTGTTTGATAGTTTCTGAGTTTCTGTTATTCTTATGGGGGATATTTGTTTACAGACTTTACATGAGCGAGCAGTTTTCAGATTGTTTGTGTGCGCTTATTTAACGCTAGATTAGGCACTTCGGTTTTCAAAGGAGCCGAAAAGTTGTCCAGTTCGTGCTCAGCCCCTTGACCTGCTTCGAAAATGTTGTCCAGTTCGTGCTCGGGGATTAGCGAGGGTAGGCAAAAGTTGTCCAATTCGTGCCCGCCGCGGGCTACAGCCACTTCTAAATCATTACTGCGTTTTTATTTGGAGCTGTACATAAATATGTTTTGTAATTAATTAATCTGTAGTCATGTGATAGAAGGTCATTAGTGCTAAATTAATGCAAAGACAACGCTATGTAGAACTAAACATGTATTCTCAGACAAACTGTTTTTGATTTAACATAAAAAAGCCAAATAATTGTCAACATTTATTCAAATATCATTGAAAAGGTTATGTTTCAAAATATTATATCATAATAATAATTTTTATTTTTACATCACACTCAAATACATAATTACCATTATTAATGAAAACATTACTTTGTTTTAATACCGTTGCTTCAAGATTCAACACTTTTATTTCCATAGCAACACAAATAAGTGCCTATGCATACAAAAGTGAAGATTTGAACACTAAAACTTAACAAAACTTTAAAATATATAACTTTTATCCTAAGATAGAGAATATCATAATGCCATACAATGTACAACATTATTTAAATAGACATAATATACAATTCAATATACAAAATGGCTAGAACAAAAAATTATATGAAAAACAACTAAAGATAAATTAATGTAAGACTACATCATACCAAAAATGTTAACATATAATGTAGGTTAGAATCCTACAACTAGTTATGGCTTTCCCAGTTATTTACAATTACAAAATCATAAATTTTATATAGACATTAATCCAGCAGTAACTCCTTGGTTTTTTCTTTAAATTTAGAGTGGGGTAGGGATGTAATTCTGTCTGGCAATGAATTATACAGTTTAGTAGAAATATATAATCAGTGCTATACATACATATGCCTACATAACATAACCGCCAAGCAAAGTATTCTTCAGTAACAGCCAACAAAAATAATACTTACTTATAAAAAGTAATGTCAGTAACTTCTTTCTTCTTATCGGTACTATTACAACATCCAAAAGCTACAAAAAAAAAAAAAAAAAAAAACATATTTTATAAATTTATGAGATAATATTCATAGTTTCATAGTAAAGAGTGTGGCGAGCACTGTTTAAATTAGGTGGTAGTGAAAATGATTAGCGTCCAGTGAGTAGTGCCATTGATTATATAAACTACATAGATAAACCATCTAATAGGAATATTTGTGGCAGTAATTTTGTTAGTTTGTGTGGCCCGCAAACACAGGTAGTTTAAACTCCATTTAATTTACAAGGGACTACACTAGCGGTCCACAACGGACCACAAAAACAGCTGATATTTTGAGACTCAAAATTTAACATTAGATGGGAAATTTATTTTTGTATAAAACCAATAGTAGTGCTTTACCCACACCGAGCTGTCCACAACGCTTGGCTGTACCATGACTCATTCTCTATAGCCGCCATCTTGGACCGCCTAGCCGCATTGTAGTCGGTTACCATCCAGAGAGTACAGTAGAATCACTTTAACAAAAATCGCCTCGGCGGTAGTGTCTTTGGTGGGGAGTGAGGAGCGGAGCGGAAAACAACAACGCGCTACTAGCCTGGCTGCGTATTTTCGGCTGTCAATGGTGGTGCAGTGACACGGAGCAATAAAACAATAGGCGTGGCCAGCCGTCGAGGAGCGGTGAAGTCCACATTCCAATCCCTTCCGCCGCAAATTAGCCCTTCAACGAAATGAACAACACATTGAACTGTCCCAAAATAATCGCATATGGTATATATTCAATGATAATGGTAAAGTTTGGTGAATTATTTTGTTGAAAAAAACTTTCCATCAATTAACCAACAGAAAGATTGTATTATGTACTAATTTTTAATTTTCTGTTATGTTTATTATTACGGTTTACCTTACCTTACCTAGCTGGCCACTCAAACCCAAGTTGGTTTTTGGCCTCACCAACAGCTTGACGCCATCCTTGCCGGTCATCCATCATGTTCTCTGTAGCTCTTATGTGTCTCATGTCTTTTTGGACTTGGTCCCACCAGCGAAGTCTTGGTCGTCCTAAAGGTCTTCTTCCTCTTGGTATATCTTCCAAAGCTGCTCTTGGTAGTAAATTACGGTTTAATCTGAGTAAATTATTTCATTGTTATGTTTTCAGTTAAGATTAAACTAACTTAATTTTACTGAGATAATGAGCGACAAACCTAAACATATTTCTAATAACTTGCATTAATAATTTACTCTAATAATTAACATTGTGTCACTAAAGAAAATTTGGAATTTAAACGATATTAACTCACATGTTAATATTTCGTTCCTGGTCTAAAACTGATCGAAAGACAGTTCCCTCTCGGTTCCCATGTCTTCAACTCCGCTCATGGCTCCATCTCCATCACTGAAGCTAACGTCATTGGTGCCACCTCCATCTTCGCCGTTACCACTGGCACATAAACTATCACAGTCACTGTCACTGTCTTCATTCAGTTATCAGTTGGACTCGGTATCGAGTGGACGGCTGCTTACTGATAAGCTGCTCGGCCGGTTTTTGCTTGCTTCTTGAAGGGCATGTACAGTACAAGAATATATTGGTTTAAATTGTTTCTTTATATATACTTATAAAAGTTGTTATTTATTAATCTCGTATAGTTGAATTATTAATTTATTCGCAATGAAGTGTGCAAAGTGTTCGGT
>JAQJVL010009793.1:0-14772 GCA_035578905.1 Stictocephala bisonia | reverse complement strand
TTTTAATTTTTTAAAAAAACGTTTCAAAATGTTTAGTTAAACATGTAAATGTAGTAAATCTGTAAAGTTATCCGACAAAATAAACCCACCACTGTGTTTTGAATTTGAATCACAACACCAAAGAAATGTCGATGCTACTATCGCCTTCTTTATATAGTTTGATGGACTAGACATTTATCATAGCAGTTAAAATGTTTAGCTGTTTTTATATGTTTTTATTTTATACTTCCCTCAAGAGTTTCGTTATTATATATTTTCTGAATGCATAATTGTGACTTTTGCTTATATTATTGTAATAATAACCAGCCATATTCTTAATTTATTAAGATTAACTGCCAGTGAAGCGTTGTTTTTGTCTAACGCCTTAATAGCATAGTAAAACTTATTTTGAAATGAACAATAGTCCGAATAAAATCATTTTTGGTACTGGCGGAACGGCCTCGCACCGGTGGTCTGAAATTACAAAACTCCGAGCTTTAATTTGTTGTTAAACTTAAAATAAGCAAGCAATAAATTTCAAACTAAATTTATAGTATCCACCACGTTATATTCTTTAGGAAAAAATTATTCTGGAGATTTTTCTTAAACTGATAGGATTTTTATTGTAATTTTAAGAACACGTTTTTATGAGTGGAATTGCTCGTGAGTCGTCTTTTACCTGTCACTGTAGCGAGAATAATAATGATAAAATAATTTATTGTGGCTGGATGACAGGTTTTTCATTGTGATTAGTGTGGTATAAGTCTCATTTAATAATTCAAACAAGTTAATGAGAATTTTAGCTTGATGGGTAAGCTCAAATTTTTACTTGAATATTACGCCACAGAAAATTAAAAAATGTTGTTTTTCTGTGAGTACGCACAAAGAAATTTTACTGTAAATGATTCTTTGTGTAAAAATTATATGCGTAAATTCAAGAGTACGCATATAAATTTTTTGTCATTTTTATATACATATTAATCCACATTATTTTACATCGTAAATAAATTTACAGAAAGTTCTTTACACTGAAATTAGTATTTACTTTTTAGTACTCTTAAAAATACTAAACAAAACTTTTTTATAATTTTGTTGGTTTGCAAATTAGGCTTCATTACGTTTTCATTGGCAGTAGTTGGTCAATAAGGGTTTAACTTCGTTGAGGTCACGTGATCAATAACCAAGATACATTAATTCAATATGCTGCTTATTAAACTGACCAATCAAAATAATTGTCTTGCCATAAAGTTATTTAAAGTAATAGAAGTGTAATTCCGCTTAGAAATTTGTGATTTGGGGACTGCCTGAATTATGCAATAGGCACAATAACTTCTGTTAAGTACTGCAGAAATAGTATCATATTAGTTGTAGGTGTTAGATAAATATAAGGTGATGATCTGTTATGAATCTTAAAATACTGTCTATTTCATACTGATCTAGCAAAATATTCAAAACTTAATTGATGTTAATGTTTAAACGCATGACAGTATTTAGGGAAACATTAAGTCAATTACACATCCCTCATGAATGTCATATATTATAATTTTGGGAATGTTTATATGTTATAAAATAAATTATTAAGGTTAGTTATTCAAATTCATAAACAATATTCAATCATTATTATTCATTCATAAGACGCCGATCGTCAAGATATGAGCGAACATGAGGGGCGGATGAGTGTAAGTGAACAAGTGTAGTCTTTGTTACTAACTAAGATCAACTGTTCCTTAGGAAGGCCCATTTATGAATATCCAAATAGCAGGGTCAACTAAGAGACCTACCTTTACGTGGAATCCGAACCACGTAGTATTGGTTTAATTTTTCTTCTAACTGACAACAGACTGACATATCCCTCGTGAATGTCATATTACGTCAGAATTTGGGGATTTTTGTCTTTCTTTAGATCTGAGAGATTATTGTTGTTTGTTTGGAGAAAGTTCATAAATATTAATATTTTATTTATTGCAGTAGAAGTTTTATTTCCAAAAGTGTTTTAGTCTAATGTGTAAACGTAATACTTTATTATTTTTTTCATGTTGAGCTCAAAGCGGTTTCTTATTAACTCGTCACATGGCAGACAATGGTTTCTTATTAACTCGTCACATGGCAGGCCATTGTTTCTTATTAACTCGTCACATGGCAGGCCATTGTTTCTTATTAACTCGTCACATGGCAGGCCATTGTTTCTTATTAACTCGTCACATGGCAGGCCATTGTTTCTTATTAACTCGTCACATGGCAGGCCATTGTTTCAATCACAAAATGTCAACATGTAGTTGTAGTATTTATCAAAGAACAAAATATAGTTTTTTTTGTATATCTAACTAATTTATTATTATTATAAAGGCATTGAAGATTCAATTATCCTTCTTCTCCCTTTTGTTATATTTCATATTAGAATTATTTTTTTTTAATGAACTACCATAACTTTTTATGTTATTAAAGTATCTTTGGTTGTGTTTTCTAGAATGGCTAAAAAACATTTTTTTTATAAAAGCGTATTTTTCCAAAAATATGGAATATTAGAATATCTCGTCTAGCAGATTTTCTGTCTCAAGTTATGATGAGTTAGTTCTTGTTTATATTTTGTCTTTCTCTGTTCTACTCTACGTGTAGTAAGTCATTTTCATCTATTTTCAAATTTCTTACAGTGGTTAATTTGTCTTTATATCTCTCTTAGGGCAACCTGTTGCTTTTCTTCCTTCTAAAAGTTATACGTCCAATATAAAACACACTTTGGTAAACGAGTATCATCCATTCGGAGAACATGGTCTGTCCATCTTAACTGATCTTCAGTTACTTGTGTTTCTGTACCTATGCAGTTTGTGATTCGATCTCTCTAATAGCCATAGACTAACAAGACTGGCCATAATCTATATGGGACTGAATCTAATAATATGAAAGTTTATATACTGCATTAGAGAATATAGTTATTTTAATCTCAAAGTTGCGTCAAATTAAAATGTTATTAATTTATTGCAGATAATGAATGTGTTGTTCCAAATATACTTATATAATTATTCTCTGTTGTTAGATGATTAATCAGTTCCCCCATTATTATCATCGTTGTTAGTATTTTCTTCAGTGTTGAATTCTCTAAATGTAGACGTTTTGTCTGAAAAAGAAAACATACAATTAGAAATATAATTATTGGCAAATAAAACATTGATAAAGTTCACTCTTTCATGTTTAAACTAAAATTGTTATTAATAATTGCATTGTATTTTACGTCATAGGCCGACTCAGCTGTGATTTTTCTCCTTCAGTGATGTAAACATAACAAACCGCAATAATGTAAAACAGCTGATAATCGGACTCTCGATGACACTTCCGTCTCCGTTGTTTAGTTATGGATATATTTTTGTTAAAAAGTAATGTTATTTTATTTAAGTGACTGATTTTAATATTGGTAGTACAGTATTTAATAGTTACTAAATAAATATAATTATTTTTAAAAAAACACACTCACAAAAAAGGGACCTATCCCGTTGATTCACTACCAATGTTAGGTTATGTTAGGTTTGGTTATGTTATTTTAAGTTTGGTTAGGTTATGTTATGTTGGGTTTCGTTAGGTTATCTTAGGTTTGGTTAGGTTATGTTAAGTTTGGTTTGGTTATGTTCCTAAGTTATGGTTGTGGTATTGAATTAACGCAAAAGATCCTAAAAAAGATATTTACCGCTTTAAATAACATTTTGATACGCTAAATTTAGTTAATTTTAGAATACTACTGAAAACGATACAGTAATGGTTTTTAGTGTATAGTTTTAATTGTTCAGCACACTGTGTTGGAGGCACAGAGTAAGTAATACACTTACTCTGTGGTCGGAGGTTTCCCTCTGACGTCACAACTCGGCTTATATAGACCATATAAGAATGAGGCAACCTGTTATGTTCTATATGAACATTGGAAATAATGGGGTCCGCTAGATGGGTTGTCATACTTCTTCAATGCTTATAAATGCTAACATATTTACAGAACTATATAAATACTAGGAGACGCCCCTGCACGATTCGCATGCCAACCCTGTCGGTCACTACGCTCGTGCCGCTTGGTAGTCTTCGCCCTCAGTATATCAATACGTTAACTTTAGCATGTCAGATATACTATTATACTATTAAAAGCAACACAGCAAATAATTAGCACAATATCATACGTTTTTAAATCCGTACTAAAAATACGCAACGTTTTGTTGAACATCAAAGAATTGTTTATATCTCTGTATTATTGCATATGGAAATTTTAATAGATACATATTTATTGACAAGTCTAAAAGCTTTATTAAAGAAAATATTGTTTACAGTTCTAGTTTTTTGATGAAGTTTTTGTAAAATAGTGAATTTAATATCGAGATAACATTTTTTACAAATGTTATATTATTAATTCTTTTCGCCTCATTATTAGTAACTATTTAGTATTTAGAATTGACTTTACAAGCACACATATAGATTTCTCATCCAATGTTAAATTTTGTGTCCCAAACTATCAGCTGTTTTTGTGGTCGAATGTGGAGCGCTAGTGTAGTCCCATGTAAATGTAATGCAGTTTAAATCAGCTGTACTAGCAGACCTCAATAACTAACCATATTAGTAGTACAAATATTCTTATTATATGAGATGTTTATTTTTAAGTAATAACGTAGTCAAGGATATAATGTCATGTTTACACTAGCATAAACATTGAAAACATAAACAGTTGTTATACGTAAAATAAAAACACTGAAGTGATCAAATAATCATTAGATCCTAAAGACCCAGTAGGGTGGAGTCCAGGTAATTTTTTATATTTTTTCCAACGTCCTTGGCTCTTAAGATTTAAAATGAGTGTAATTGAGCTAGCTTATCTTCTTTCTGCCCGACAAATTTCGTGGGGACCGATATACTTAAGCAATTAAATATATTGTAGCCACGAATAAGTATTTCTTAAATACATAAATATATAGATAAGTAACAAAATGTCTGTATTCAACCTCCACCTTAGACTTGTAGACTCAAAGCATACAATATGACCTATGCATGTATGAACCGGAAATTAATTTTAATTCATAAAAATACAAGAAATCTTTTTTTTTTTCAACACAACTCCTCCCTTATTTCTTGACCAATTTAAACGGTTGAGGTGTCCAAAAAATTGCATTTGTTCGTAGTTGTGCAATAAGGTCTTAATTATTCAATATAATCACCTTGAAGGGTATGAGAAGCCCTCAAAGTACGTTTTTGGCCATAAGAATAACACGAATAGAGATTTAAATGAATCGGAATTAACAGCTGTTCATTTCCTAAGCGTTTTTTTAACAGCTGTTTGAATGTAAACAATGGTGTTTGTAATAGTGAGAGGGTTAGATCTTTCATAATGCTGAACCAGGGAAGATTGTAAGTAAATGATAATCTAATGCAGTTTTTCATTTATTTATTTAATTATTTTTTAATTGTTAAACAAAAAAAAAATGAAATGAACACGTTTCAAATAGCCTAAAACCTCGTTCACAAAGCAGTTTGCAACTAAAAAGTTTGCAACTTTAGGTTTGTTTGCAACATTTTTTAGTTTCAGATTTTTTTTCAAACTAAAATGCTGCAAACAAGCTATGTTTGCGCTTTTAAATGTTTGAAATTTCTTATTTGAGACGTCAGCTGTACATACCAGCTGATCAGCAGGAACGATGAACGCGCATGCACAGAGATGAAGGTAGGAAAGTTTCTAACTAAAAAGTTTGCAACTTTAGGTTTGTTTGCAACATTTTTTAGTTTCAGATCTTTTTTCAAACTAAAATGCTGCAAACAAGCTATGTTTGCACTTTTAAGTGTTTGAAATTTCTTATTTGGGACGTCAGCTGTACATACCAGCTGATCAGCAGGAACGATGAACGCGCATGCACAGAGATGAAGGTAGGAAAGTTTCTAACTAAAAAGTTTGCAACTTTTGGTGCACATTTCAGTTTCAAACAAAGATCAAAGAATGTTTCAATATTTTACCCACAACCAGTGGAAACACGAAATTCGGCTTGCAATTCGATGATTTTGTTTGAAACTAGAAAAGTTTGCAACAAATTTATAAATCGTATTTTTTTATTTCAAACTTTTTTTAAAAGTTGCAAACTGCTGTGTGAACCCGGCTTTAAGTAATGCCACTGTGCGTTTATACTAATAAATAGTTAGCAACATCAGTACTGTGAGTGAGATACTGTAAATAAATGTAATATCGTAATGTTATGTTACACAGTTAACTTACTGTTATTTGTAGTCAAAATTCAGAGGCCGGCCTAAGGTTCCGATCTGTCACGAGTGCAGCGAGTGACGGGGTTAGCACACTTCGCGTGCAGGTGTATCCCTAGATACTTTTAACACGTGCAAATCGGTAAAATTCCTAAAACTGCATATTTAGGCTTGAATGTGTCACTTAAAATGTATTTATTTATCTTTATAAGGATGTTAAAACATAAATATATTGTTATACTAGGGGACACCCTTGCACGCTTCGCGTGCCAACCCCGACGCTCGCTACGCTCGATACACCTCGGCCTTCGGCCTCGGCATGTAACTATTCAATACAAAAATTGGTATATTAACTATATAACGTAAAATTACAATATTACATTTCGGTACAGTATCTCACTCACACTAATTGCTTTGCCACCTATTTAGCCTATTTCAAGAGTGTTCATTTCATTTATTTTTCTTTAACAGCTGAAGATTAAACTCATAGTAAAATATTAAATAGTATAATGTCAAACATTCAAAATAGACATGTTTATTTATTTACAAAACAGCTGTTATTAATTTACTAAAATCAACCCAATGTTATCCTTATGGACCAATCCTTTAAGGGTGCTTTATACCCCTTAGGAGTACTTTATCAAGATGAAAATACTTTAGTTGTCCTATTTAAGTTCTAAAGAAACAGTGTACAAAATTTCAGCTCTCTACCTACATGGGAAGTTGGAGAATTAGTGATGAGTGAGTCAATCAGTGAGGGCTTTGCCTTTTATATACTGTATATAGACTAGGGGACACCCCTGCATGCTTCGCATGCCAACCCCGATGCTCGCTGCAATTGATACACCTCGGCCTTCGGCCTCGGCATGTAACTATTCAATACAAAAAATAGGAGATTAACTATATAACATAAAATCACAATATTAAATTTAGTTACAGTATCTCACTCACACTAATTGCTTTGCCACCTATTTAGCCTATTTCAAGAGTGTTCATTTCATTTATTTTTGTTTAACAGCTGAAGATTAAACTCAGTAAAATATTAAATAGTATAATGTCAAACATTCAAAATAGACATGTTTATTTATTTACAAAACAGCTGTTATTAATTTACTAAAATCAACCCAATGTTATCCTTATGGACCAATCTTTTAAGGGTGCTTTATACCCCTTAGGAGTACTTTATCAAGATGAAAATACTTTAGTTGTCCTATTTAAGTTCTAAAGAAACAGTGTACAAAATTTCAGCTCTCTACCTACATGGGAAGTTGGAGAATTAGTGATGAGTGAGTCAATCAGTGAGGCCTTTGCCTTTTATATATATAGATTAACCGATTGTTATAACTTAGAACAAATCTAAAAGTCAGTCATCAACTGATCGCTTAAAATATTGATGCTATAAGTTATTTTGAGAACTAGCGTTACGGGTAGGGGTTACGGCGGCAGAGGGGAATCGTTCCACCACTTAGCTGTTTTACTTCACGGGTGTGGCTAACGTCCGCCTTCAAGTGTTCAACTTCTGCAACAGTGTTTAGTTGAAAAAATAACTGTAACGAACTATACTAGATTGTTTAGTTCCTAAATTTGTTACATTATTATTCATTGTATTATTGTATTTGTCAATTGTTATTTGAATACTAAAAAATATTTGATTTAATCGTTCTAAGTTTTATTTGTTGGTGTTAATCAAACTAACCAATGGTCACTGCAGCTAATGACGTAGTAGGCGGGGCTTCCGTCATCGTGATTGCCATGACAATTTTAAATCGAATTACTCAGTGGGGGAAAAGTAGGTATCTGTCTGAACTCCAACACTTAGTGTATCTCAATCGGACCAGTGCATTCAATACGTTGTTTTCTAAGCGGCCTATCTGTAAAGAGTGGATGGTAATTTTCATTATTCATTATTTAGACGCCGATCGTCAAGATACGGGCGAAGATGAGGGGCGAATGAGTGTAATGAGTGTAGATAAACAAGTGAATGAAGTCATTATTAATAACCAAGGTTGATTGTTCCTCAGCAAGAGTTATTAATTAATACAACAAAATAGCCAGGGCAACTAAGGGACCTACGTGGAATCCGAACCACGTAGTGTTCGTCTGATTTTCAGATAACTGACAATCCTGACACTCAGTTTTCTTCTTACATAACATCTGAACCTTGACTACATCCAACATGGACACTCCAGATCCCTAAACAAAGGACACAGTTTTAAACATGTGTCTGCTTTGTATGTACAATCTATAAATCAATGTAAATTTACGTTAAAATAATGTAATGCCACCAATATCTGAATGTCTTATCCTGCGTTTACTTATATTTAATATGTAGTCATCCTCAGAATAGTATTGGTTTGATTCTTCATGGAATGAAACCTTGGAGGCAGTGTGAACTTGGGTCTGACTTCTCTTCAACTCTTGGTTCAGATCCTTGACTCTTTGTGATCGGTCGTAAGGATCAGGCGAAGGCATCAATGTAGTACCGAAAGGCTCATCATCGTCCAGATCTACAACAGACGTGGAGTCCACAACCATTATCCCGTGACTTCTCTCGACCTTGATTTGAAAGATAAATGATATCATTACATAAGACTGTTTTCATACTCATTAAAAAGTGGGCTATATGAATTAAAGCAATGTGAAATGAAGAATGGCTTTTTTTACTAGGTATACAAGTAATGAGTCTTACATCCAAACAACACTATCTATTTTTTTTAATGAGAGAGAGAGAGCTTTACGCACTGGTTGGTTCGTTGGAAAATTGGTAGACCGTATCCACTCTGCCGAAGACACTTTGATAATTACTTATGAATATGTTTATTGACGAAGAAAAAACCCACCACCCTATCTCTTCATACGTAATTACTTATGAATAGGTTTATTCACGAAGAATGAAAGTTACCGCCCTATCTCTTCATACATAATTACATATGAATAGGTTTATTGACGAAGAATAAAACCCACCACCCCATCTCTTCATACGTAAATACTTATGAATAGGTTTATTCACGAAGAATGAAAGTTGCCGCCCTATCTCTTCATACATAATTACTTATGAATAGGTTTATTGACGAAGAATAAAACCCACCACCCTATCTCTTCATACGTATTTACTTATGAATAGGTTTATTCACGAAGAATGAAAGTTACCGCCCTATCTCTTCATACATAATTACTTATGAATAGGTTTATTCACGAAGAATAAAACCCACCACCCTATCTCTTCATACATAATTACTTATGAATAGGTTTATTGACTAAGAATAAAACCCACCACCCTATCTCTTCATACGTAATTACTTATGAATAGGTTTATTCACGAAGAATAAAACCCACCACCCTATCTCTTCATACATAATTACTAATGAATAGGTTTATTCACGAAGAATGAAAGTTACCGCCCTATCTCTTCATACATAATTACTTATGAATAGGTTTATTGACTAAGAATAAAACCCACCACCCTATCTCTTCATACGTAATTACTTATGAATAGGTTTATTCACGAAGAATAAAACCCACCACCCTATCTCTTCATACATAATTACTAATGAATAGGTTTATTCACGAAGAATGAAAGTTACCGCCCTATCTCTTCATACATAATTACTTATGAATAGGTTTATTCACGAAGAATAAAACCCACCACCCTATCTCTTCATATGTAATTACTAATGAATAGGTTTATTCACGATGAATAAAACCCACCACCCTATCTCTTCATACGTAATTTCTTATGAATAGGTTTATTGACGAAGAATAAAACCCACCACCCTATCTCTTCATACATAATTACTTATGAATAGGTTTATTGACTAAGAATAAAACCCACCACCCTATCTCTTCATACATAATTACTTATGAATAGGTTTATTCACGAAGAATAAAACCCACCACCCTATCTCTTCATACGTAATTACTAATGAATAGGTTTATTCACGATGAATAAAACCCACCACCCTATCTCTTCATACGTAATTTCTTATGAATAGGTTTATTCACGAAGAATGAAAGTTACCGCCCTATCTCTTCATACATAATTACTTATGAATAGGTTTATTGACGAAGAATAAAACCCACCACCCTATCTCTTCATACGTAATTACTTATGAATAGGTTTATTGACGAAGAATAAAACCCACCACCCTATCTCTTCATACATAATTACTTATGAATAGGTTTATTCACGAAGAATGAAACTTACCGCCCTGTATCTTCGTACATAATTACTTATGAATAGGTTTATTGACGAAGAATAAAACCCACCACCCTATCTCTTCATACGTAATTACTTATGAATAGGTTTATTGACGAAGAATAAAACCCACCACCCTATCTCTTCATACGTAATTACTTATGAATAGGTTTATTCACGAAGAATGAAAGTTACCGCCCTATCTCTTCATACATAATTACATATGAATAGGTTTATTGACGAAGAATAAAACCCACCACCCTATCTCTTCATACGTAAATACTTATGAATAGGTTTATTCACGAAGAATGAAAGTTGCCGCCCTATCTCTTCATACATAATTACTTATGAATAGGTTTATTGACGAAGAATAAAACCCACCACCCTATCTCTTCATACGTAATTACTTATGAATAGGTTTATTCACGAAGAATGAAAGTTACCGCCCTATCTCTTCATACATAATTACTTATGAATAGGTTTATTCACGAAGAATAAAACCCACCACCCTATCTCTTCATACGTAATTACTTATGAATAGGTTTATTGACGAAGAATAAAACCCACCACCCTATCTCTTCATACGTAATTACTTATGAATAGGTTTATTGACGAAGAATAAAACCCACCACCCTATCTCTTCATACGTAATTACTTATGAATAGGTTTATTGACGAAGAATAAAACCCACCACCCTATCTCTTCATACATAATTACTTATGAATAGGTTTATTGACGAAGAATAAAACCCACCACCCTATCTCTTCATACATAATTACTTATGAATAGGTTTATTCACGAAGAATGAAACTTACCGCCCTGTATCTTCGTACATAATTACTTATGAATAGATTTATTCACGAAGAATAAAACCCACTGCCTTATCTCTTCATACATAATTACTTATGAATAGGTTTATTCACGAAGAATGAAAGTTACCGCCCTATCTCTTCATACATAATTACTTATGAATAGGTTTATTGACGAAGAATAAAACCCACCACCCTATCTCTTCATACATAATTACTTATGAATAGGTTTATTCACGAAGAATGAAACTTACCGCCCTGTATCTTCGTACATAATTACTTATGAATAGATTTATTCACGAAGAATAAAACCCACTGCCCTATCTCTTCATACATAATTACTTATGAATAGGTTTATTCACGAAGAATGAAACTTACTGCCCTATCTCTTCATAATAATTAGACGCAGAGTAATATATTGCATGGAATTACTCAAATGGCTGAACTAAATCTTCTACATTCTAAGGCATTTAGATTCTTTTAACAAGCAGCAATCTTGAAATAATCTTTTAAGTGTGATTGTGCCCATCCCAGTAGGGTTGAGAACAAAGGTGGGTTAAGATGCTCATGATCAAAACGGTTTCTTATTTTATATACTTAACAGAAAAAACTATTTATTTTGCGTTCTTTGAGTCTTTTTTCACTGGGGTGATGGGAGTTTATTACAGCAGGGTTGAGACAAAGATGGGGTTGAGTACTCATGAGCAAAACTGTTTCTAGTTTTAGATAATTTAGTTTATTCTTAACAGAATAAACTAAATCTTCTACGTTCTTTGACTCTTATTTGATTGCCGCAACCTTTTGGTTTTCAATCATGCGGCGATGGGATCTCACAGCAAGATTTAGATTATTTTATTTGAGGTGCCATGATCAAAACGGATGATGATTCTAAAGTAAGAACTGCGATAATGTTTAAAATCTACAGTTTGCATTTGTATGAAAATGTCCCATCTAATATTCAGCTTTCGAGGACAACTCTGTTTAACCCTCGGAGTGTAAGGCTCTTTTTGTTACACGCGCTATAACCTGGGTAATTTTTACCCGGATTTAAAAAAATTTTGTAAAAAATTATTCTTTTGCCCAAAATAGACTTTTTGTATGAAATGAAAGAATACTTCTTTTCTACAGGTTTATTTCTATGTTGAACAGTTTTAATAAATATTAAGGGCTTTGGAATAGTAAAAACCTTAGAGGTACAAAATAGTGTTAAAATGTAATTAAAGTCAAATAAAATGTAAAAACTCACAATAATGTCATGTTTGTACAAGTAAATTCTAAAGACAGTTTTCTGTATTGAAAAAGTAACACCCCTCAAAAACGATCGTTTACGTGCGTTTAAGTGCAAGATAAAAAGTGTCAAAGTTTGTCATACAATTTTTACGGAATTTTTCTTATTTTCCCGTAAAGGAACACAACATTAATTTTTTACATGTTGCCAGCACAGCTTGAGCATACTTCTCTCCTGCATTCTCTGCAGTATGGTAAAACACAGGTTTTGTAATACATTTTTGTCTTTCTGTTCTTAAATTGAGACAAATGTGCCATCGCTTATGTTTGGCATTGCCCCTACAACTTGCGGATGAGTTGTACAACAATATCGTCTGGCTCTGACCTTTCAAGGAAATGCGTTAATGTTTTCATCATTATTAAAATAACACATTCATACTGTTTGAAGTCGACATAACTCAGTCAAAATCATTGCACTTCCAAAAAAATTCCTTACAGTGTAAGCCTGGGTCAAAATGACCCGAAGACAACTTTTTTTAATAATGTGAGAAAATAAAAACTCTATGGATCAAAAACTGCTCATAATCGGGTTCATTAGATAAAAAAAAATGAATTTACATGCCTCCCATTGCCGTATTTAAGTATTTAGGATGACTTTACTGCAACAAAGAAAAATCGCTCGGGTCATTTTTACCCACCTACAGTCGGAGGGTTAAAAAAGTTGAGTTACCTGTCAACCTTGTGAGGAATAAAAGTTGTTATGATATCATTATAAACGTCGAGGGATTCAGTAAATGTTCCTCGTGGAAGTATATAGCCAAAGTTCTAGAACTCACACATTTCGTCGTCATCTGTAGAAAGGTCCCATTCCTCTTCCGATTCATCCTCTACTCCGGTTACATATCCCTCAGAGTATGCAGACACATACCCTTCTGATTTATCTCCCTGTAAGTTGGTTGGATTCTTATTTGTTCCGGTCGCCATTATAGGATTCACCACAATGGTACTAGAATTTAGGATTGATGGTGGTATTTTTGAGTGATAAAAAATTGTCGTGTAACTACCTCAAATTTGTGGTTATGTTTACATACTGTATCAGCTGATTTGTTAAACTAAACAGGATTTTAAAAACTTGCTAGTTTAATAAATTGAATGATAAATATAATAAAGTACCCTTTTTATTCATTTTTATAATAAAAATAATTATTAAAAAAATTATTATAAAAATGAATAAAAAGGGTACTTTATTATATTTATCATTCAATTTATTAAAATAGTAGCCTTAACGTGAACTAGTTTATACATTTGCTAGTTTAATTTAAAATTATTGTGCATTATTATTATTATTGAAGTTATACTTCTTTGCGCCCGTTAGACACTTTGGGATGGGATGTTGGTCGAGAAACCGCGTCACGCTGAAAAGTAAGAACAAATTTTTAAGAACTATCGATTAATCGATTGTTAATCGAAGAAATTTAATCGAAGAAATTACTGATAATGATAATATAGATAGTTTTTTAATTAGCATAATACGTGTTGGTACATATACAGTACAAGTAAACGTCACACAACACAAATTTATTACAATATAAGCACAAAATGCACAAATATACTACAATACAAGCACAAAATGCACAAGTATTATGGTGATCGATTTCGGTGAACCACGCTCACCTTCCTCAGACCAGAGGGATTCACAAAAGAATGGAAAACGGTGTTCAACAACTCAATTTATAGGCCTATGATCACGTGACCTCATTGGCTGGAATCGTCAAAATGGCGGCTGCTGTGATATTATTGGTTAATTCCTATTGTCTGTCACTTCCCTTCTTTTATTCGCTGAAAATATATTATTAAAAACTATTTCGGAATCAAAATTAACCTGTTCATTCATTAATTTATCACGATCCTTACATTTTTCTTTAAAAATAAATAACTCTTCCCAAGCATTCATGTTACGACCCTTCTTACAAAATTTTAGAATATCTACATTTTCATCTATTTTATTCAAACTGTGGGTACAATTCAGAAGGTGTTTAGCTACATTAGATCTTTCAGGTTTATTATTTTTAAAAGCAGAGACATGGTTTTTATATCTTTTGCTAAAATTTACAGTCTGACCTATGTAAAACATATTACAATCATTACAGTTAATCCTATATATTCCTGAATTATTAAATTTATCTTCACTTTCAATATTCGGGTGTAAAATGTTGGACATAGTATTACAAGTCTTAAAAGCTACTGATAAATTGAATTTCTTAAATCTATTACCAACTCTTTGTGTAAACGGCCCATTGTAATGGATGGATACATACTTCTTTTGTTCTTTATCGGATTTTTCTTTTT
>JAQJVL010009792.1:0-14774 GCA_035578905.1 Stictocephala bisonia | reverse complement strand
TAAAATTTATTAAACAAGGTACAGAGCTGGTTTCGGTGTTGTTTTAAAGGAAAATAGTTTAAGTTTTGACTTGCGTAGTCCGTTAGTGCCTAATCACGCCGCACAAGCGCTAGTTACAGTTACGTTTAACATGGCTGCCTTCACTGGACCGGAGCGTGCTAGTTGTGTGTTTTGGTTTGAAGAATCGAAGTCTGCGACAACAGTTCAGCGTAATTTTCGTACCAAGTACGCTAAAGATCCTCCTAGTAGGCCTACAATTTATGAGTGGCATAGTTGTTTTGTAGAAACAGGGTGCTCAGTAAAACATAAAAAATCCTCAGGTCGTCCAAGCACATCTGACGAAGTCGTTGAGCAAGTGAGACAATGTTTTGTAAATAGCCCTACGAAATCGACCCGGCGTGCATCTTGTGAGCTGCAAGTACCACATACGACGGTTTGGCGTGTGTTAAGAAAACGTTTGCACTTGAAACCGTACCGATATTCGCTTTTGCAAGCAATTAAAGACACTGATAAGATTGCCCGTAGGAACTTCTGTGTGGATATGTTAAATCGAGTGGATGATGATGAACATTTCTTGTACAACATAATCTTTAGTGACGAGTCCACTTTTCACTTAAGTGGCAAGGTAAACACACATAACTGTAGGATTTGGGGCAGCGACAATCCACATGAAACATTACAACATGTTCGTGATAGCCCTAAAGTGAACGTTTTTTGTGCGTTGAGCAAGAGGAAAGTGTACGGCCCCTTTTTTTTCCAAGAGAGAACCATCAATGTGATAGTGTACCTTGATATGTTGCAACAATTTTTAATACCACAGATCGATGAGGATGACCGAGAACGAAATGTTTTCTTTATGCAAGATGGCGCACCACCACACTATCTGACTGACGTCCAGGAGTTTCTAAATGACCGCTTCCCAGGTCAATGGATTGGCCGTGATGTGCCAATTGCATGGCCCCCCCGTTCCCCAGACCTGACACCGCTAGATTTTTTCTTCTGGGGTTTCATAAAAGATATGGTGTACGTACCTCCTTTGCCGGCCACTCTACCTTAACTTAGAGCAAGAATTTACGCTGCTGCTGAGCAAGTTAGACCTGAAATGCTAGTGCGAGTCTGGGAAGAAATCGACTACCGATGGGATGTATGCAGAATAACCAACGGAAGCCACATAGAACATCTTTAGTTTAAGGTAAAAAAACTTGAAGTTTTTTCCTTTAAAATAACACAAAAACCAGCTCTGTACCTTGTTTAATAAAATTTATATGAATTTTTAAAGTTGTAAAGTCCTTTTTGAAACGTCCTGTATAGTGTCAAGAACTTCTTACTTGAAAAGAAAGAGTAGTTTTAGATGTTATGTTGTAGTTGTAGTTTACTGTACTATAGAACAACTACATATAGTACTTTAATATTTTACCTTTGCCTGTGCAATTTTTTGTATTGTTTGTGGCCAAATAAATGATTTGACTAACCAATTAAAGTTTTTACATTGTCCAGGAATTATCAATGACTGACAATTCTTAGTTGGTTTGTACAAGGGTGTGTTAATGGGGCTATTTAAGTAATGTTCAAATACAGTAAAATAAATTCAAATTAAGTTCAAAAACAAAATTTGTATTATTTTCATTTTATAGTAGTCGTATGTGTAATGGCTATACATTCTTTGACATGACTAATTCGTGTACAGTAATAAGTTGATTTTAGGAAAATAAATGAGGCATTTCATCCAGATCAGTTGTTTAGGCAAATAATACAAATATAAAACGGATTTTTCTCGTAAACAGTACAACTGAAGGATAAAGTTACTTTATCAGAAACTATTAAAAGGCAAAATTCACACGGTAATAGAGTAAGGAGAGTGAAGTCATTGTTTACAGTTATTGTTTAGAAATCAGACTTTAGGAAAGGAAATCAACGTCAGTGGCAAAGACATTTTTATATGATAATGAAGTGGCTTTCTTTTTAGATACATTTGTGTCATTTCAAATATTATATATATATATATATATATATATATATATATATATATATATATATATTTGATATATACAGAGTGAGTTTTATGTCCTGGCACACCTGGATATAATTTAAACGGCCTGAGATATCTATGTGAAACCTTGACCCTACCTATTATAACATATTTTCTTAATTTTTCAAGTTGTTGAACATTTTGCCCCCCTTTTCTAAAGGGGGGTAAAGGGGGGCAACTAAACATTTTCAAATACAAACCCCTATCATGTGACCCCTCATTTTAACACTTTCAGCCCTGACCCTTTTAGATACTGTTTACACTCTAGCCCAATAACATTTTGGACACTAGGCATTCAGCCCCATGTGTATCAAATTGCCTCACGGCCCTTTATGCACCCAGCCCCGTGTGTATCATGTTGACTCGCACAACTATACCACTTAATTTCGCCTGTGAGTCTCTGAGACTCACAGATACATTAGAAATGCATATGCAGCTGTACTGCATGGGGCTGGAGGCCTCCAGAACAGAGTTGGGTCAGAGATCAGCCGACAGGTAGCAGCACTGTACTGTCAACAATACAGCTGTTTTTAGGTTATTGTGAAATTTGATGTGTTGTTTGTAGACATGAATTCTGACGATATAAAAGATGAAAATGTTAATTCAATGAGTGATCTTAGTAGTAGTGAAAGTGAATTAATTTTTTTTAGGAATCTTAGTGTTCCAGACGACCCTTCCGTTCGAATTGGCAATTGGCAAATTCAAGAACTCTCAGAGTCAGGATATCTTTGGCATGAACGTTGTTCTTTTGAAGTATGTTATAAATGTAATAGCCATTCCCTTGGCTGCTGTCCTGAATGCTTGTTTGGGTGCTGGCATCTTTCCAGATATCTTAAAAGTTACTAGAACCGTACCAATTTTCAAGAAGGGGGATCCTGAAAAGGTGGAGAGTTACAGACCGATTTCGATAGTGTCAATTTTTTCCAAGGTCTTTGAGACAGTGATGAAGATGCAGCTGGTGGAATATTTCGAAGCTAATAGCCTGTTTTCGGAATCTCAGCATGGTTTCAGGAAAACCCGTTCGACAGTAACTGCAGTTTTGGAGTTGATCGACCACATCTTGGAATCTTTTGAGGCAGGAGATTCGGTTGCCCTGACTCTAGCCGACCTAAGTAAAGCCTTCGATTGCGTTTCACATGACCAACTTATATCGAAGCTACAGAAGTATGGTGTGGCCGGAGCTGCTTTGCAGATTTTTAGATCTTATTTGACTGACCGCAAACAAGTCCTCTGTGTGAGGGGCGCTCAGTCTAGGCCAGGACCAGTAAAGTACGGAGTACCTCAGGGTTCGGTTATTGGCCCGGTTCTTTTCCTCATCACAGTCAATGATTTGGACCAGCTGGGAAGCCTGCTTCTGTTTGCGGATGATACTACAATCTACGCCAGCGGCAGGACTCCAGAGGAAGCAGAATTTAGGTCTAATCAAACTTTTTCCAGAGCAAAGAAGTGGTTTGAGGAAAATAGCCTATGTTTGAACGAGGACAAAACCCAAGTTATGGTCTGTAGCCTGTCCAGACCCCTGACTAATATACAACATGATATCAAACTCTTGGGATTTACCTTGGACCCAAAACTTATATGGAGAGGGCATACAAATAACATTTGTATCAAGCTAGCCCGCGTTCTTCATTTGCTGCGTAGACTCAAACCTATGTTGACTAAGCAATACTTATTAACAGTTTACTACGGAATGTTTCACAGCCACATCAGCTATGGTCTGGAGATTTGGGGTCATGCCACTGGGTGCAAAGATATCTTCATCCTTCAGAAGAAAGCGGTTAGACTGATTTTGTCAGCCAAGGGTAGAGATCACTGCAGGCCCATTTTCATCGAACTGGGAGTGCTGAGTATTTACAGCCAGTACATTCTCTCCAGCCTGACCAATTTAAAGGCAAATCTGTCGGACTTCTCTGTAAGGAGTGATCTCCACACTTATAACACCCGGAGAAATGGCGACCTAGACATTTCCTTCTGCCGACTCAGCAAGAGGAAAGACAGCTTCCCCCATCTCGCGCTGCGTATGTACAATAGGCTACCAGCAAATATCAGGAACATAGGAAACGTCCAGGAGTTCAGGGACCGCCTAAAAACTTGGCTGCTGCAGAGGCCATTTTACTCACTGGGTGAATTCCTCCAAGCTACTTACTGAGTCTGCCGCCCATATCTGTGAATAAAATGTATATAAATGTATAAATGTTTTATAAATGTTTTATAAAAAGTTTTTTTCTCTCTTTGACGCTATCTATCCAGCAGAGCTGGTCAAGGATTCAGCAGGAGGTAATCAGGTAATCAGGTATATCTGATTTGAATTATGGAAGTGACAGTGAAGGTGAGCAAACTAACCTTAGTGATAGGTCCATGGATGTTGATGATCCTATGGCTAGGCCTACTGGTAGTAATTTGATTCAACAAAGACAGGATGAAAGTGAAGATGAAATAATAGTTACAAAAGATGATGAAGTAATAATTTGGCATGCAGTACAAGGAAATTTGAATACATTTAATTTTAGGCCTAACAAAAATCCAGGCCTAAGCCAATGTGCTAGCCAAAAAATAGTTTCCAATACCCCTTTTGAATTTTATTCTTTGTTTCTGGATAATGAGATTTCGGACCTAATAATAAATGAAACTAACCGTTATCCTGAACAGCGCATTATTAGTGGGATATTGAAGGAAAGTGTACCGCGTTATTTACAAAGATGGTACGACACCACCAAAAATGAAATATTAACCTTCCTAGGTATAGTATTATGGATGGGACTAGATCAAAAACCCAAACTTCGCAATTACTGGTCTACGAATCCAATGTACAAATGTGAATTATCAAAGGCCATGAGCCGCAATAGGTTTGAGGCTATCCTTAGCTGCTTACATGTTGCAAACAATGAAACAGCAGCACCAAATGACCGTTTGTCTAAACTAAAACCACTTTTAGATGCACTTACTAATAAGTTTCAAAATACTGTACATCCTGATGAAGATGTATGCATTGATGAGTCTATGATTCCCTTTCGAGGAAGGGTAAATATTCGACAATATATTCCTAGCAAAAGACACCGCTACGGAATAAAAATTTTTAAGTTATGCTTGAAAGGAGGGTATACTTGGAACATGAAAGTGTATGCAGGAAAGCAACACAGACCTCAAGGCCAGTCTATTTCTACCATGACAGTAATGGAACGTATGCGCCCTTTATTAGGTAAAGGATATACCTTGTATACTGACAACTTCTATACAAGTGTTCAGTTAGCTCAACAACTAAATGACAAAGAAACTCATCTAATTGGGACTCTCAGAAGAAATAGAAAAATGAATTCTAAAAAAGTGGAAAAACGAATACTTAGAAAAGGCCAGATGATCACCAAACAAAATAATACCAATATTATTATGGGTAAATGGAAAGATAAAAGGGACGTTATGTACCTTACTACAAAATTAGTCCCTACAATGGTTGAAACTCGCACAAGAACAGGTACCGTACACAAACCGTCCACAATACTTGATTATAACTCTGCAAAGTCGTACATAGATGTATCAGATCAAATCGCATCATATGGTTCCACTGTGCGACGTGGAGTAAAATGGTATCGTAAAGTTATATTTGAGTTGTTAACAAATACAGCGTTGGTAAATGCGCATGCAGTTTACAAGTCCACTGTTTTGTCACCTAAGAATATTGTGGCGTTTAGAGAAGATTTGGTTAAATATTTGTTGATAGATCGCCAAGAACATGTTCAAGAACCAGACGGTCGGATGAAACATACATTGTCTAACGTAGATTCTCGAGGAAGATGCACACCATGTTACCAATTTTTGACTACAACTACGGGACAGAATGAAGTCTCAAAGAAATGTCGTCAGGTCAGGACAAAATGCAATGGGTGTCCAGAATACAAATTCATGTGTATGGACTGTTTTTTGAAGAAGCACAGGTGTGCATTGATGTCCAAAACGAGTCCTCGCTGAGATGTAAATACTTTTTACAATATTTGACAGTATTTTCTGCTTGATTATTGATTTTATTTACTTATAACAATAAATCTTACTTCCTGTAAAAAGTTGTTTTTATCTAATATAACCTATTTTCCAAATAATGTTTAACTGTAGACTACCCTAAAATAAAATTACATATTTGCGAATACAAAGGAATTGGCTATATAACCATAATATTGGCATATGCTGTAAGCCTATGAGTCACTAGGCCGTGAGTCAAATTGCTTCACGTTAGAAAAAATAAACATATTTTAGTATTATTTTGCATGTGTATCATTTTGACTCACACATTTTCCTGACTAATTTATGTAATAATATTTATAAATAATGTGTTTAGGACCCATTTGAAGTCATTTTAGATCACTTAAAACTTTGTTAATGCTTTGGGCTATAGTGAAAAAATTTCAAATTTCAATGCCAAAAACGCTGTGAATCAATATTATACACACGGGGCTGAGCGCTTCATTAGGCGTGAGTCAAAATGATACACATGGGGCTGAAAGTGTTAAAGGGAATAAAAAATGAAATCCAATAATGCAAACTAGAGGTCTATACGTTTATTTTAACAGATTTTATGACAAATTTATAATAATAAAATCAGTAACTGTCTTGTTCTGTTTATCGTAACATGAGTCAACATGCTTTGGAATTTCCCTTGTTCTTATCTTACCGGTTGCAACAATCTACTGTTGACTTTCTCTTTACTACTCACTTGCATTTCATCAGCTGATTGGTTAAGTTGCTATAAACAACATCAGTTTAAGGTTATTTTTCTGACAAATAGTGTTACTTATTTTATTTCTACATGGAGAATTCTGAGTTTGAAAGAATTACTGTGTTAATGATGAGAGGTTATGGAGAACGTATGAGATCATACGCTGAAGTAGCAGAATTATTCAATGAGGAATTTCCTAACCGGAACAATCCCATAACTAGATTTACGGTGGCAAGAATTGTTCAACGGTTTAATGATACTCATTCTGTAAAGGATAGACCCAAGCCAGGAAGGGCTCCTGTAATTGACGAGGAGAAATCATTAGATGTTATGCAGTCCTTTGTTGAAGATCCCCACATATCTACGAGAAGAGCTGCTTTGGAGCACGACATTAGCCAATCTTCGGTAAGAAAAATTCTTAAATGTAATAAATTCAAACCTTTTAAAGTCAAACTAGTGCAAGAGCTTAGTGAAGATGACTATGACCGTAGGGTTGAATTTTGTGATATAATGATGGGCAAACTAGACGCTGAACCTGAGTTACTGAACAGAATCCTTTTTAGTGACGAAGCAACTTTCATGACCAACGGTGCCGTCAATCGGCATAATTGTCGTTACTGGGCAGATAACAATCCACACTGGTATGTAGAGGCCCAAACACAACGCCCTTCAAAAGTTAATGTTTGGGCAGGAATAGTTGATCACCGCTTAGTCGGTCCATTTATAATTGATGGAAATTTAAATTCTGTGAAGTATTTAGATATGCTTGAAAACCAGATTGTGCCTGCACTCCAAAATATGTTTGGACAAGAAGCTGATAACATTTGGTTACAACAAGATGGAGCACCACCACACTATGGTCTTGAAGTACGACAATATCTAAATAATGTCTTCCCAAGAAGGTGGATAGGCCGAAGGGGCGCTGTGGAATGGCCAGCAAGGTCTCCTGACCTTAACCCACTTGATTACTTTTTTTGGGGCTACATGAAATATCTGGTGTACAAAACAAGGCCAATTGACGTCCATGACTTAACGCAAAGAATTTTGAACTTATCTCAAACAATTCCTAGAGATAATTTCTTGAATGCTGTCACAAGTTTTTACACACGTCTAGCACACTGTCAAACAGCCGAAGGTGAACAAATTGAACACCTGCTACATTAAAACAGGTTACTGTTTTTAGAATTTGCGTTAGTGTTGACTCATGTTACGATAAACAGGACAAGACAGTTACTGATTTTATTATTATAAATTTGTCATAAAATCTGTTAAAATAAACGTAATAGACCTCTAGTTTGCATTATTGGATTTCATTTTTTATTCCCTTTAAAATGAGGGGTCACATGATAGGGGTTTGTATTTGAAAATGTTTAGTTGCCCCCCTTTACCCCCCTTTAGAAAAGGGGGGCAAAATTTTCAACAACTTGAAAATTAAGAAAATATGTTATAATAGGTAGGGTCAAGGTTTCACATAGATATCTCAGGCCGTTTAAATTATATCCAGATGTGCCAGGACATAAAACTCACTGTATATCCTATTAAATGACATATCTTGGTTTTAATTAATGTAATATACCTGATTTGGCCATCCTCCCAGCCTGTGACAGCAATATTCTCACTGATAGGGATGAGGCAGTTGATGGCTTTCTTCTTGCGCCACGGGAGCTCGTCGGTGTGTAAACCAAAGTCTCCCCACTTGTAGAATACCAGTGAGCCTCGTGTGGAACCAACCACTAACTTACTCTCCTTCCTGAAGAGGCCAGCACTTGTAAACTCTGCCTCGTACAGTTCTGACTGCATAATTAAATTTAATTAAATTTGGGTTAAATTTAACCACACATAACAGAGAAAGTGTGATATTATTATACTTAAATATTGACTGCAAACGACAAATTCATGTTCTGATAAGTGAATTAAACTACTTAAATTCAAAACTATGAAAAAAAGATATTTCACTTAAAAAACATGCAATGCATTCCTTTGATCAGAACTAGGATCTTTTAAAATTCATTGGAAAATATTTTTATTTTTTTTAAAACTATAAATAAATAGATTTACTTATACTATTAACAAATTAAGTTAGAATGTATATGTTCATTATATTAAAAAGTTATTGAGAAAATTAATTTCTGCATTTACACAGCTCTCTCTCCACCCATCGGGAACCGAGCCTCAGGTATTGGACGGGTCGCAGGTGACGGATGGCGGACGCTCCATCAGATATGGTGGACAGCTGTGAATAAGGGGTAACCCGAATAAGCAGTCCTGGACCGAGGCGGCAGCATCACGAGGGTGTGGCGGGGGTGGCCTTTGGCAGGGCCACACTCATTAAAACCCACAAACCTGATGACGTTGCTGTGTCATGGCGAGTAAGTGCCGCCATTAAATAAGCACTGCCCGTACTGCCTTGTACGTTAGGGTTTGGATACCTAAAGGCTAGGAGAAGGTAACTCTGATGTAACACCGAGGTCAGGTTAGGATCTTACAGCTGTAGTGGAAGCCGCTAACCTAGGAGAAGGCGACTCCGAAAACAAACCCCTGGCCCTCCAGGTTGGGGGTTGGGCTGACAACCCACCCTGGAAAAACAATAGGTTACGTATCACCAACAATATGCCTCGGATAGAATGGATTTACGGAATACGAAAAGGATTCCCCAAAGGACAATGAGAATTGGAACATGGAATGTAAGAACACTGGCGGTCCCTGGAGCAAGCGAAATTCTCTCTAAAGAGTTAAACAAGTATAAAATGGACCTAGTAGCACTACAAGAAACTAGATGGCCGCTAGCAGGGAAAATCAACACCAAAGATTATGTGATCTACTACAGTGGATGTGAAGAAACCCGATATTACAGAGATGTGGGTTTCGCAGTAAATAAAAAGATAGCAAGCTCTGTGATATGCTTTCAGGCTGTGAACGAACGTATGTGCAATATTAGAATCAAGGGTAAATTTAAGAACTTATCTGTGATAACTTTTTATGCCCCAACTGAAGATGCAGAGGAAGAAGAAAAGAACTACTTCTATGACATGCTGGAAAATGAGGTGAACAAGTTACCAAACTATGATCTCAAGATGGTACTGGGTGATGCAAATGCTAAGATAGGTAAGGAGGTTGTGTGGCAAGATGTAGCAGGAAAAGAGAGCCTCCATACAACATCAAACAACAATGGAGAGAGACTTTGTAGTTTTGCAGAAGCAAATAATCTCAAGATTATGAGTACCTTCTAACAGAGAAAAAATATACATAAGGAAACATGGATATCCCCAGACGGCAGGACAAGAAACCAAATCGATCATGTCCTAGTAGACAACCGAAATAAAAGCAGTATCACTAATATTAGAAGTGTCAGAGAAGCTGATTGTGGGTCTGATCATCATCTTGTGCTGGTATATATTTTTGGAATAAGTATAAAATTTGGAACATTTTGTATATTTTGGATTTTTTGTTTACCCAAAAAAATTTTGTCTGTAGGACGGAATATCTGAAAAATATTTTTAGTTTTTTTATACACAAAATTTATGTATGTATATAATATTTTTAAAATATTTATTTACACATTTCTTATGTTTTACAATAATAAGTGACATTTTCTAAGTAAAATGACATAAAAATTATAAAATTTGGACAACATTTATAGATTTTAGAGATGTTTATTCATACGCCTACATTTTGCCAAAAAGGGTGGCCAGTCCAGGTAGGAATACTGGCCAGTTGTAGGGTTAAGATTGATAACCTAGTTCAGTCTCTTGTTCACAATTTTCAACAAGTACTGATTCCTGAGGAAAGTGTGTGCATCGACGAAAGTATTGTACCATTTTTAGGTCGAGTTGTTTTTAGGCAGTACCTAAAAAACAAAGCACACCGTTATGGCATAAAGATTTTCAAGCTTTGTCCTAAAGACTGCTACACTCTCCAGTACATTGTGTATGCAGGTAAAAACTCAATACAAGGCAAACCAGTTTCTGAAAGCATAACAATGCGTCTTATGGAACCGTACTTGAACTTTGGACGGACCCTATATGCTGATAACTGGTATAACAGTGTACAGCTGGCTGAGGCTTTGAATAATGTAGACACACATTTAGTAGAAACACTACGAAAAAACAGAAAAAACAACCCATCAAATGTTATGAAATATAATTAAAAAAAGGAGAAAAAATAGCTCAGAAAAACGCCAAAAATGTTGTTGTTCTCAAGTGGAAGGATAAGCGCAACGTGCTCATGATTACAACAAACATGTTGATGAAATGAAAGTACTGTCAGTCCGCAATAAACAAATTGAGAAGCCTCAGGTAGTCGTAGATTACAATGCTGGCAAGTCATTCATAGATCTTAGTGATTAGATGGGATCATATTCTAACTACCTCAGAAGATCATTGAAACGGTATAAAAGTGGCATTTGATATTCTTCTCAATGTTGCTGTCGTGAATGCTTGGTCAGTTTATAAAACAGTAACACAAACTTCATGTACCATAACTTCATTAAAAGAAGATCTAGTTCGGCAACTCATAACTAAAATTCCCAATCCAGGCGAAGCTGTAATCCAACTAAACTTGCATAATTTCTTGGTTCCTGCTAACAAAAGGGCTAGATGCCCATCATGCTACAACAAGAAGAGCCGTGAAGTAGGGCGAAAAGTGGCACAGAAAAATTCAAGATAACCTACTACTAAATGTAACAAGTGTGGTATCATGTGCAAAGAATGTTTTTTCAACAAACACATAAGCAGAGAAGTCAAAAAGTAAATTTGTATTTTATGTCTAGTTCAAGTCAAAATAAATGAATAATTGAAAGCGATTATTATGCATTGATCCTTCAGTATTCCTAATTTATAATTTTATTTTATCAATTCCAAAGCATTATTTACACTGGTATGTGTATCTTTATACATAATTTTTTTTTCAAAGCCTAAACCTTGAGACCCAAAAATGGGACTCATGGCGCGTGGGTACAGGTACAATTTTATTAGTTACTCCACCAGGCCATGAGACCCACTTTTGGGTATTTGTTAAATATTGAGTTTTTTACACACATTTAGGCTAGAATTTAGCTAAGAAGCAAGAAAAACATAATATATTACAGATATCATATATCACAGTCGATCATAATTTAAATTGGGATGGGCATGTTGATAGGGTCTTAAAAAAAATTAACTCTGGGATCCACGCACTTAAAAAAATATCATTCTACTGTGGAGTGGAATAGAGATGGGCAAGAACAGTTAATTTGCGGAACAGTCGGAACCGGAACAACTCCAGGAATTGAACTGTTCCGTAAAGCTGTTCCGGAACAGTTTATGAAGAACAGTCAGATTGTAACCAAGACCAGCTAGATTCATCCAACTCCTGAGTGTTCGGAATCGGAATTGTTTGGAACCCTGAGTCTAAGGGTAAAAACATTTCTCTGCCAAAAAAAAAAAAAAAAAAAAAACAATTATATTTCTAAAGTGGGTTAAATCAATCATATTTGGATAAATTCTTGCTTTTAATACATTTATAATTATACAAAACTGGTTGGACAAATGAGAATGCCTATTAATCATCCAAAAGACAAGAAAGTAACATTGTACAAATTAGTTCACATGTTTAAATTCAATAAATATTTTAGAAAACTAATATAATAATGAACAGCTACAGAAAAACAAAAATAGTAGATAAAATAACAAAATCGAAACGTAAATTTACCATCAATAATATGGTAAAGTAAATTATAGTACTAAGACATACCATTATTTCCTAAATAAAAAAAAAAACATGAAAGTACAGCAAATATAATAAAATCTATACATTATTTTTATAATACAACAACAGGCCTATTATTTGCAGAATTCAGAATAGTTATAAAATACATATATACTTATATACAACTGTTTGGACAAAAGAAAAAGTCTATTGATAAACCAACAGACAAGAAAGTAAAATTGTAAAAATGAGTTCCCATGTTTAAATTCAATACATATTTTAGAAAACTAATATAATGATGAAGAGGTACATACAAACAAAAATAGTAGATAAAATAACAAAATCAAAACGTTAATTTACTATGAGTAATATGGAAAAGTAAATTTATACTAAGACATGCGGTCCGGAATCGGACTAGTTTAAACTATTCATTGTTTATTGGCCGGATGTGTGTCGAGTTAGTCTTCAACGAGTTCGTCTTTAGCAAGCTGTTCCGGAACAGTCATTTCTATTTCTGGTGAACTGCATATGTGTGACGAGTTAGACTCAAACGAGTCCGTCTTCAGCAAACTGTTTCGGAACAGTCATTTCTGGTGAACTGTTCCGGAACAGAACAACTAACTCTAGAGAACAGTTCCAATAAGACTGTTCCGTTCTTTTTGGTCCATCTCTAGAGTGGAAACATTAAGGCATATTTATTTTGCCTATATCCACTCTCACATCAGCTTTGGTCTTTGTGTTTTTGGGGCTACTAAGAAAATAAATTTGGACAGAATCTTAAAACAAAAAAGGGCCATAAGAATTATACTCAAACTAAAATATGATGAATCAGCCAAAGAACACTTTGCAAATCTCAAAATACTCACAGTTTATGGACAGTACATCTTTGACTGTATATTAATTTTCAAAAATGAGGCAATAAATTCAAAACCCCTTTTGTATCATAAATACAATACAAGATATAAGAGTGAAATAATGTCAGGTCAACACAGATTAAAATTTTTCGAAAAACCAACATATTTAGGTCAAACATTTTTAAAATATTTGCCCGATAACATCAAATATAAAAACAATATTGATAAATTTTTAAAAAAACTCAAGGAATTTATAATGAATAAACCAATTTATTAATTAGATGAGTTTTTCCACCTCTGTTCACAAAACAATTAAATACATATATTTAAATTTACAATTAAGGACACTTGTTTTAAAATAGTTATGTTAGGTATTTTTATTAAGAGTTGACACTATTTAAATGTACCTATGTGCATGATATTATTAATAAAGAGTTTTTGATTTGTATATGGGAAAAAGGTTCGTGGCCTGGAGCTACGGTTCTAAAAAATACTCTGGCACTCAACCTGTTAAATATCTTGTATTACAAATATGTAAGGGTTTTGCTTCAACATTTATTTAGAAAACTGTACTTCAAGAATCTTAATTATTTGGTTTCAGATTATACCTATCACAAAACTTATCTTGCACCACTGCAAATAACTAGCTCCACCTGGCTCTGGTTTACAGGGCTTCAACAATGATTCTTATTGCCAACATTAAGTTTCGATTTGGAGGTGCAGAAGAGGACCGCCTCCTGGGACCAGCGACACTATTAGACCCTAGATTTAAAACAATCCTTTTTCTAGTGAGAAGTGCTGATGAAAAGAATAGACTTATCAGAATTAGGACAAAACACACTGAAACCCCCGACCCCAGTGAAACTACATAATCTCAGTAACAAGGTGAACTGCGACCTAGTACAGGTGAACCTAGTTCCTCTAGCAAGGGTCTATGGTCAACATACAAAAGTGTTTTTACTGTTGAATCTACTGAATCGAACAACAGTGCTGAAGAAGAGCTTGAGCAATACCTAGCTCAACCTGCTATCAGTTCTGAGAGCAACCCAGAAGATGTAAGGCGATACTGGAACAACAGTCACTTCACCAGACTTCAAAATGTAAGTTTCAAATATCTCTGCATCCGGAGGGATATTGTAATAATGTAGCAACGGTATTTAGTGAGAGGCTATTTAGCACAGCAGTAAACATTGTTGACACTAAAAGAAACAGACTGGACCCAGAAATAGTTAAAATGCTAGTTTTTCTTAACAAAAACCTATAGGCCTAATCTACATAATTTAAACCTTTTCAAACTCTTTGATTTGATTTAAACTCGTAAATGTTACTCATAATTACAGTAGCTATTTAACCCTTTCAATCCCAACGTCCAGTTTTCCGGAGGTTCAATGTATATGCAAAGAAGCCTGACATCCGGGAAACCGGACGTTTTGGTATTTAATTTAAAAAAATCAATTTTCGTCAAAATCGATTATATTTTTATGTTAATATAATCAGT
>JAQJVL010009791.1:0-14787 GCA_035578905.1 Stictocephala bisonia | reverse complement strand
TACTTGAAGTGTTGCTAGCAAAACTAAAGATATTAAAGGTTTTTAAGCCATACTAAGCTATACCACTAATAAATATGATCTTACAGTACACAATTTGACGATTTATATAATCATAATAATTTGGTTTCTATAAAAGGAAAATATTAAGTCGTTTACCATTATTTTTTTGTTTTCAAAGTTATCAGGTAGTCTCATGCTTAAATTTTGCCACAAGCATAGGTTAACAGTTTCAAGTTTTGAAAACCATCCTTCACAGGAAAATAGATTTGATCTGTATAGTATTTCGCTGCTATACATATTATCTACCTATTTAGGTAAATATAAGTTAACATTTTATTTATGACAGTAGTTTATGATACAAATAAGACTTAGAAATTAAAATATGCATGACCATAGGTAATTAAATTGATTCGCTAGTAAGTGGAAATGAATAACTAGTGAATTCTTAACTCAAGCAATTCTTAGCCAATCGCAATAGAGAGAGCTTGCCGTCTTATATCGTCACACACAATGGCTGCAAGTTGTAGAGCAAATACTCGGTTACGGGAGCGCACACCATTGTGAATATTGTTCTCTTGCTTCAGCTGAGTTATGAGAAGTTGAACGTTTCCCTCTGGATTTATGCTTGTTGTAGATATACATGGACCACAAATTGTCAAGGATAATGTAAAATATTTGTAGCATGACTCTCGATACAGAAATCTCGATGATTTGGTCATATTTAATTTTAAATGTACTTCTATTTTATAATGAAGTATTATTTTTATAACAACAAATAAATATCAGTAATTTAATATTTCTTCTATCAGTGAATAAGTATGAAAAAAAGGTAAAGATTGTTTTGCAACAAATTTTAGTATTACAAATATCACATCAGGGAAAATTCAATTTAGAAAAGTTTAGACGGTTCCTTTTTATATAAAACCATACTATGTAGATGTGAGGAGGATGGGGAGTTCGACTTCTTTTACATGTACATGTACAGATGGAAGAGTTAGATATATTGTTCAATTCACCCATGATCAGAAATAACGAAAAAAATTTAAATGCGTAACTTTTATCTTAATTGATTATGTAATTCAGCTTCATTTCATAATAAAATAAGAAGTGTTTTCTTTTTTCTTTATATGTGTTTTCGGTCCAATTTTCTTTTTCTTCTTCCACATTATGTCTTCTAACACAATTAAACTAGAAGTGGTTAGTTCTTATTCACTTATGCCTGTAATGTGCGGGTGATCCATTGACTTAGGCATTGGAATGCGGAGTTCAAGGAGCAAAGTTTGAGTACCCAACAGTCAATGCCGTAGTCCCTCTCGGTAGGTCATAAAGTTCACGTAAAGGCTGTATGCCCGTGTGAGCACCGAGTGAAGTTTAATAAAGTACATATTATTTAAAAACGACTGAGTAAAGTCAGTTTCCCTCTGGGAAGCTTTATTCTCCCTATAATTTGTGGAATTTGAGATGAAAACCTAATCTACCACCCTAACATTTTCCAGAGATTAGTCAATTTGACATTGTAAATATATTTACTAGATCCATACTCACTGAAAAAACATATTAGTTATTGCACTCATTGATCGACATACCAATAAATCCTTCCAAAACATACACACTGGGTTTATATTTTCCTTCATATTCTTTTAAAAGCAACTATTCCAAGTAACTATTGGTAGTCTGTAATTATAAAAAAAAATTGTCCACCAAACATGACCTAGCCCTACGATCCGTAGAAGTATGACATTTACCGAGTCCTATATACATTTTTACAACAATATAAACATCACATCTAACATGATTAGAAATACATGTTGTGTGGGGGAGATAACTGAGTATCAGGCTTGTCAATTAGCTGAAAATCAGACCAGCACTACGTGGTTCGGATTCCACGTAAAGCTTTAGGTCCCTTAGTTGCCCTGGCTGTTGGGCTATTAATAAATTGCCCTTTCTGAGGAACAGTTGAACTCAGATAGTAACCAGACTACACTCATCCACACTCATCCTACACTCATATAAGCATTCATATTCGCCTTAAAATACCAACAACGTTGTGTCGGCGTCTCATATGTAAGAATGTAAGAATGTTATCGAATGGTGAATAAACTAATAATTTCTACTTTAATTCTGAATTTTCGAAAATAATATGGTAAAATATTTAGTACTTGGAACAAAACACTTAAGGAAGCGCTTTATAATTTGGCAAAATAATTGCTGTTACAAAACATTATAAACCGTCTAAAAAATAAATATATTTATAGTATCGAAAAACTTATTTTTTATATGAAAACAAATCTATATATTTCAAACTTTGAATACTCTCGCTCTCTCTATGAGGTTAAAGTTATGTTGAAGCAGCAGTGATGTTATCAATCACATAAGATCTTAACCTAAGACATTTTCAGATGGAATGCAAGGTAAATACACTACTGGTACGTTCTGAAACGAAAGTTAGCTTTTTTATAATCGTAGTTATCTTTTTTATATTCATGTAAAAAAGGTTTTTAAAAAATTATAAATTAACTTTTTTTAAGTGGTTCTTTCCCACAGTATTGTTTTCCTAGATATCAACAGAACACTTATATTTATTTTCAATAAATATTATTACACAATTAGGTAAAACTGAAATGGTATATTTCATAACAAGAGTGGAAAATGAGATTTTGCAAAACATTTTCACTTAAGTTTTGAACGATATTTTTCACAACACTACTGAATAAAAAATGTTGGAATGTTAACTTTTTATTTAATTAGGAACATTTTAGGACCATTTTATAACATCAGCTATTTCAGTTGGCGAAAAAATAGCAAGAATGTTTTTAAAAGCTTTTGAAGGTTATTAAGTTGCTGATAGTTGACAATTTTCGAACGTAAACAATGTTACTTTCGACTGCCAACAATAGACAGCTGTGGGAAATATGACGTTTCGCTGGTTATAAACACTTAACGAAAACAGCTTAACTCATGTTAGTGCTGTGAAAATTACTTTTATTCTGCTTGCGTGGTGTTTCAAATTGCTTCCGGTATCTTGACCAATCTAGAAGCCCATAGACAGTGCGATATCATTAGAACAATCCTATAGATACATAAGATGTTCTTAATTATAGTGGTAGTGTAAGTGGTAGTGTATGTCTCCACTCTGCAGCGTGAAGTGGAAGTGACAGTAAAGTGATAAGTAAATTAGTTTATGGTAATTTATATTTTTAATAATCTCGTTTGATGTAACTTAGTTAGTTAGCTAGTGTAAATAAAATAAGTAGTTCGTAGCATAAAAATGGGACCGCTTTATTATTTAGGACACCGTGTACGGGGAAAATATTTTAGGTTTTTTTGACATTTTTAGAGTTTTAATGGTATTTTATCATAAATAACTGCAAATTTACAAGAATTTAAAACTGCTAACATAATTAGATTATTGGGATTGAACAGTAAAACGTATAAAGCACGTGTATTATTATTTCCCCAGATACAAACATTCTATTCATAGTTTCAGTAAATGAGATTTAGTTACTGATTTATTAATAATTGAAAACATGTTTTGTGTTATGTTATTTCAACATGGTAAGTATCGAGGGAAATCTGAAGCAAGGTAAGTTATTGTAATTAAGCAAAGCAGGTATTGTGACGCATATAATTACAAACTATCAATTTACTTTATTTTAAAGTACATAAATTTAACGTTTTACAAAATTTTAAATGTTTTTAAAAAGTAATTTTATTACGTTTTTGTTTCACAGGAAAATAAACTACACAAAACTTCATATCAAACTTTTTGTAAAAGTAATTGAGTTATTTATAATAAAATGGAATTTCAGTGGTGTTTGTCAATTCGATTTGTACACAATTTTAAACACAGCAAGCTAATAATTTTGTATGCAAAACTATTGTGGCCAAACGAGTTTTTATACTAAAAATTTAACATTAGTACTATGGTTAAATTGTTTTTCTAAAATTTTATCTGACATATTTCCTGGTTTCAATATTCATCCATTGTGTTAGTTATTCACAGAATACATCTTTTACAAGTTTTGGTAACATTTCGTAATTTACGGCCGGAACACTGTTACATTTTGTTATAATTAGTGTATACACCTTACGTAACATAAATATTTTACGTTGTTGTCACTACACATAAGAATGAGTGCCACTGACCTTTTTTTTCAAGAAGAAGTCCAGCTTCTTTATAACCTTACTCTGCCGTTTTTCTAAAGACTATTGATCTGTACGGAAGCGAAGCCGTACAGAACAAGATAAATATTATTGATAAAAACTTCCAATCAAGGCACAGTAAAGGATATGAACCTGTGCTATCTCTAGCTCAGGTTGAAAGTCCTGAAGTCCTGACGCCCACTGGCTCTTTCTTTGGTAATGTGTCTCACAACAATACTATACTACTTTGAAAATGTAAATAAATAACATCAACGTAAAATAAATGCTATTTATAAACTAATCTAGAATCAATACGTAACGTGACAAAAGATAACACAGTTAAAAAAAGCTGTGAACAAGAAGTGATTGTTAATCACTGAGCTTTACTTTTACACATGATTGAGAATAATTATTTAGGAGTAAGTTTTAGATGACATATCAGAAGTTATCGGAGGATAGAGTTATTGGTAAAGTGAATTTCCATTAACTAAATTGACTTTTATTGACATTTGAAAGACGTCAGTAGTCCCCAGTGAACTTCTCCATGTTTGTTTTTCAATTGAATAGTTTTGCTTGACTTCCACATTTTATAGTCGTTTCAGTAGTAAATAAAGAATTGAAACTTAGTTAAATTTACAGATATTAGCTACGTAATTTTTAGATTAAGTAGTACAGAAATAAACTCTGTTTTAAAAAAATAACAAATTAACTGTGTTAGTGATGCTATTGAGTGAAAAAATCACTAGTAATCTTTGATTTATATTCTGAATAGCAAAATCAGCTATTTTAATCTACAGCCTGATTTGCAAATGAATGATATTTACCCCTGCACACATTGCGTGTCAACCCCGTCACTCGCTGTGCTTGAGACACCTCGGCTTTCGGCCTCGTTAATGCCGGTTGGTGGCAAGTTTCACTCGCTACGATCGTGACACCTCGGCCTTCGGCCTTGGACTGCATCTTTTGCCTTCAAATATTAATGGGTAAACGGTATCGCGTAAAATTACAATATTAAATTGATTTACACACTACTTGCTTTGTTACCTATTTATTAGTTTAAATACCCAATATACAATGTTATTACTTAGCCTATTTCAAACATGTTCAATTAATTTGTTATTGTTAAACAGCTTAAGATTAAATAAGTAAAATAACTGCATTATATTATCATTGATACATTCAAGTCCAGAAGAATGAGGCCCTAAAATCGAATGTAAATAAAACCATGCTTACAACATTCTCTGGTTTAACATTATGAAACATCTAACCTCCTTAATACAAACACATTGTTTACGATCCAAAAGCTGTTAAAACTTTTGGAATCATTATTTACATTTTTTACAGCTGTTACTTTTCCTTTCATTTAAATCTCTCTCCATGTTGTTCTTATGGCCGAAAAACGAACTTTGAAGTCTTCCTACACCCTTTGGGATAAAAATATGAAAGAATTTAACCTTATTGCACAATTTCGAATGGAGGGAAATTTGTTGACGCCCTAACCATCTAAATTGGTCAAGAAATAAAGTAGGAGTTGCGTTGACAAAAAACGGCTTCGCGTATTATATATAAGGAAGAATTTGTAAATAGTGTGATATAATTTTCTCATTTGGTACTAAAACTTTGTTATCATTTAAATCACTAAAAAACAATCCCTACACTGTTGGTGATATTTTCAAATACAACACACTTTTGATGGTATGTAAGGAAATTTAAAGGGAAAAACAAAATGGTAAGTAATTTTCCAAATTTTTTAAACGACCTAGTCACTAGAGTTACAAATATAAACAATGGGAACTAGGTGATGCATAAGATAAAGATACGATGGATTACGATTGGGATACAGTTGACCAACAAACCGAATGACATCTAACACTTCATTTGAGACGAGATAATGTTAATGGTGTGAAATCCAGTGGCCAGGATCAGAGGTCCCCGACATTACCGCAAGATAACTAAATCAAGCAACTTTGAGTGTTGCTGTTCTATGAAGGGACCACGCCCTAGAACGCAGCCTGTCTGACCGGTCAGTGGTGGTAAGCCGTTGTTCCCGAGGTGGGCGTCTTAGCCCTAACTTTTCCTCGTAAAAAAAAAAACATCCTTTAACTTTACCTTCATCCTTTGAATCATATTTTCAGAACTCAACCCCCTTGTAGTTAATATTTGTGAAAATGCTTGAAACTTTTCTCAAAACAGTGACTGCAACAACACACTTAAAATGCCTAGTCACTTGTTTGAAACCAAATATTGGAGATAATGAATTCTTAATCTGCAATTTACCGATTTTCAATCCATTACATCGTAGCTCAGTAAAATATTTGGTTATAAACTTCATATTATAATCTTGAACTATACATATTTTCTCATTCCTCTTTATGTTAATTTACTGTATAAGTATTTTATTTCAATGTTGTATTACATGCCATTAAATAATACTGTAACGGAAAAAATAGTATTTTACATTCACGAGCATTCTGTATTAGAGTGACAAATATTATCACAAAATTATTACATGTAAACAATCTACTTTCTTTTTTTGTTGTTATGCAAATATTCTTAAAATAACTATGAATTTATACTTTGAATTCATTGTTGTTTAGCGAAAAATTGGCTACCCCTTAAAGGAATAATTTTATAGAAAAATATTCTGAAGATGCTAATTTCAGTTATGAATAAAAATTATATTTATGACGCTACTATTTTCCTTACCAAACCAAATAAATGGTTCAATAGAATTGGCACAAACTTTCCCCCATATTCAACACTAAAAGATCAAAAAATTGAAAATTACCGATTTGATTCCCAAATATTTTTTTTGCCATATCTCAAAAACTAGTCGTTAGAGACAGGTGGTTTTTACTAAAATATTTATGAATTGTAGTTCACATCTTTCCTGAAAAATTTAATCAACAACGTTAGAGCCGTTTTAGAGGAAATTCCATTTTTATGTTTTTTTTTTCATATACAATAAAAAAAGTTAAATTTCAAAAAAGTAAAAAAAAAAACTGTCTGCAGATATTGGCTAAATACACATTCATAAAAAATGTCATAAAAATTTATCCATCCGTTTGGTCTCCAGTGAAGTGTACATACACACAGACAGACGCACATACGGACAAACGTCCAGCATTAAAAAAAAATTTTTTTTTAAATTCAGGGGACCCTAAAATGGATTTTTAGATCAACTTGTAAAAAATATTTTTTGGACGATCATAATACTTTCTCTATGCTAACGCATATGGGAGAAAGTAAAATGTAATCGAACTAAAAAAATACACAATTAGGAGTTTTAAAACACTAAATAATATTTATATAGATACATTTACAATGTTCCATAAATCTTGAACACCCGGTGTTGTAGAGATAAGGTAAATAAACCTATTGTGAGGTGAATATCTCTCTGAAGGCCTCATCTGAAGTCATTCCACAAAAGAAACAATTAATTGTGTACACCCCTGAGGCTTTGTAATAAGGAAAGAAAACATTTCTACCACAAGTAATAGAAATGTCTAAACCTTTCAGGTTAGAAAATGTTATATCACTATTCTCATACAAACGGTTTTTTCTATTGTAAACGTAATTTATTAAAATTGGCACAAAAATTCTACAATTTTTTCTCTATCTTGAAATTAAAAAACAATATTTCAAGATACAGGAAAAACAATATATGGGTGGTGGGTGGGTCATTACCAATATTCATGTCTTGCTTGTGATAGGGTTAAAATTATTTACAGCAAAAACGTAATTTATAGTGAAATTTGCTCTTTATTAGTACTTATAGTATTGATATTGATTGTATATAAATAATATCAAAGCGTATTGTAAACAACAATAATTAAAAACATGCAAAATAAAATTCTCTTCTTTAATTGCTTATATAAAACTCAATAAATAGCAAATATTTTATGTATTACTCAACATCCTTCTTTATATATACATGGACATTCATGATTTATGTGATACTCAACATCCTTCTTTATATACGAGTATACACTGACATTCATTGTTTATTGTTTTCGGCCTTATTAAGGTTTTCATTAATTAAACTTATGAAAATGTATAATAAAACGGTGCAATAAATAAATATAAACATTTTGCATTTTTCTGTATTAAGAAAGGTTGTATGTATGATGGACTGTTTAGTTCTATATAACAGCAATTTGCTGGTACAATACTTCATCGAACTCTTAAATCAATTAAAGCAAATATATTAGTTCATATTTACAAATATACGATGACGTGTGTGTTCAGTTTATTTATAAACATGAGCCTAAATATAAGAATGTTCGATTTCTTTTTTTTAGATATTGCTATTTTCGTCAAAATGGTAGGAATCTGTTTCATTTAAATATTAAATGAAATTTAAAAATCAATATCAAAAGGAAAACAATTTGACCACTTTTATCTGAAATTTGGAAAAAAGAGCTGATATATATATGCCTTATTTTACCAGGCAAAGTAAGATCCTAATTTATCTCTCCTGCGGGTAAGTGCGGAATCTTTCACCACCACGCACCCTTCAAAGGAAGAGCCACGGTCGATGTTGCTTGACACCGTTACCTTGAGATAACGTCGGAACCTTTTATTCAAGGCTACTGGTAACATAGTATCAAAAAGTAAATAGATTGAAAGTGCATTTTCCAGGCATTTTTCATATCTAAAATACTTTTTATGAACGTAATATCCTCCTGTGCTAATCCTCTTATTTTCAGTTTTCACTGTGTCAGTGAAGATTCTGAAAATTACTATAAATGTTAATAAGGTGATATATACTTTTATTTTAAGAATGAATTGAAAAAATTCCACACGCACGACTGTGCACATTAGTTGGATTTTAACATCTGCATAAAAAAAATTTACTTATAATCGGCTGTCTTTATTTACCAAGCCAAAAACAAAATGAAAGTAAAATTATTTACACACAAACTAAATTGACTAACTGTATCTGACCTATACAGTTGATACCAACATTTTTAACCTGCTGATAGAATCTCGCCCATTTAAAATTTCTTATTATAAATGTACTAACTATTTAAAATAATAGAAATAGGTACATATGATAACTAACAATGAAATTGCGTTTTTAGTTATTAAATTAACTAAAGTAAAACAGCTAACAAATAATTTAGAGTTGATATTTATAGGTATCAAATATTTATATTGGTAAATCTTAAAAAATTTAACTTTAGTATGTACAGTTTTAAATAAATTCATTTATAAGTTTGTAAAAAGGGTGAATTGTAGTTTTTTTTTAGTAATGCGCTAAATTTAACAGCTATAAAAATATCAAAAAGTCAAAATTGCTATTTAATATTTTATTTGCGATAAATTTTATTGGAAACTTTACGAGTTTATCTATTAAATAATGTCAAAATGATTAATGCATAGTAGCAGTGGCTTACGTTGGACTTCTATCATTTGAGAACCAATTGGTATACATTTTTAAAATAAATTATTTACTACAGCTATTTCAATTTGGACTGATCTGTGCATGGGAATTGGACTGAATATCTAATTGTATATCTATGAATTCTAAATACAAAATTGTAAAGATATGATTTTGGAACCATACATAAAAATTTACTGTGAATTGATCAGTTCAGTTGGATATAAAAGAAATATTAAATAACAAAAATTACTTTAATTAAAGTTGTAATGAATCTTTTGCACGTTTTTGTTAGTTTGAGAATTCCATTTAATATAATTATTTTAGGAAAAGTGGTAATTCGTAGTTTTACTATTTTGATTGCTTAGAAATTGATTTAGGTGGTAATTTTTTTAGGAGAGCTTTAATCATTTTTAAACGTTTTTACTTTCTCCCATAAGTGTTGTTTTTACAAGATGGTCTAAAAATTCATTTTTGGGTCCCCTGAATCCAAAAAGTTGTTATTTTCAAAAATAAATGTTTGTATATAAACGTATGTGTGGTGCAGTTTGCTAGAGACCAAACGGAAGGATCTATTTTTATGTAATTTGGTACGTAGGTGTATTTAACCAATTTGAGTCTGGAGACTGTATTAACCAATTTCTCCAGACTGTTTTTTTTCAATTTTTTGAAATTTTATAAATGTTTATTATGGCCAAAAAACATTAAAAAATTTGAATTTTCTCAACAACGGCTCAAATGATTTTGATAACAATTTAAGAAAAGATGTTTTCCAGTTATGGCAAAAAAACATATTTGTAATTCAAATTGGTAATTTTCAAAATTTTTATTTTTTGTGTGTTCAGTATGGGGGAAAGTTTGTGCCAATTCTTTGGATCCATTTAATTATTTTTGTAGAGAAAACAAACACTTTCAATCCAAGTAACTTCATAACATGCTAAAATGTAAAACTACAAAAAAAGAACCTAAAATAACCAATATATATTTAAATGGAGACCTAGAATATTTGGCAGAGTTAATGCAAACTTATTTACTTTTAATATTATAAGAATTTTCATCTGTTTAGCAATAATCTGTTAAGCCTAACATTCTCAAAATAGACTGGCTCTTTAACTAACCAATGAATACATGACAGAATGTCTCATATTTCTTGACAGTGGTTCCAGTAAGTGCTAATGAGGTAGAGAATTTCACAAAGTTTCAGTTTGACGGATGACAGTGCTAGCAACCCTCTTGTCATTAGTTAATGTTCCACATTATATGGAACAAACTTTGTTTGTTACAATAGAACGTATCAAAGGCGTATGTTTGAGGGAATGAATCATAGTTTTTGAAGGTGACAATAGGACGCTGTTTATGTGATCAAACTTTCCTAAGTTTGTTTTCATAGGATATATAATTTACCTGTAAAAAATCTTGTCATAATTTTCTAAAAATATTTATGGTTTTTCTGTCTTTAATCTTCACCTTATTTATATTTCCATTTTTGTTTCAACTTTGGCTGCACATAAAGGGTGTAAGGAAAGGTTCCCTGGCTATGTTTTGGGATTGTAAGCCTAATTTAGGGCATAAAATTGAAAGGTGGTTTTATTGACTTTCGCTCCATTCTGTTTCTATCATATGTCCATTTGTATTTTTACAAAAATAGTAATAACTCAAGAACATTTTTACCGACTGTCTTAGGTAATCAATTTATTTCACTGCAAGTATTTTACTGAATCTAGGGATTACATTAAAATACAATTTGTAACAAAAAATTCACTAATAAGAGGCTTACAATAAACACTAAGGCACCAGTAGATTCGTAATACAATTGACATAAAAAATAGTATTTTGTGAAATTTATGAAACTAATAGTTTAAAATATATTTGTTTAAACGACTGCTATTTTTAAATGGATAAGGATATTTTTATACTGTTTACAAATGGTAAGATAGAAACTGTGCAAATTTCAAGTCATTCAATTGAATCGTTCTTAGTTCGTGAGTTATTAATTTTTTTGTGTAAAAATCCCAAACATACTCGTATATATAGACACTAGACGGAGCGGAAGTTGATAAAACCTACTTTTCATTTTCTGCCCTAAGTTATGTGTAAAGTCCAAAAAGTTTGAATCAGGGCGCCTTTTTAGTTACAACTTGTATATCAATTTTAAAAAGCACTTTTGTATATCATGATGTCATTTTACATATACGCCATTACTATTTTTTTACTTTCACCTCAACTACACTAAACTTGACATCAAGGTTAAATAGAAAATTAAGGTCTATTAAATATCAAATTTAATGGTATTTTCACTTATACTTAATATTAATATCTCCACCCACATATCCTTTTGTATTTATATCCCAATTTAGCCAGCATTTATAAATAATCGGGTTTTTATCTTGATATCATTAACCTTTAAATATGTACAGCTATTTTATAGCAAACATAAGAGCAGTCTACAACAAAACTATAAGCAAATGACACTATAATTAGCGATCCCTTAATGTGAAGTTTGATTGTACTTAGATATTCAATTTCGTGATATTGATATCTCAATTTTGCATAATCAGAATACATTTGAATGACAGAATGCGTCATTCAAATATTATATAAATACATAAACTGCTAGTAGCAAAATTTTAAATTATTCAAGAAATAAAAAAGAAACGCTTATTTCGAACAGATTATATTATATTAAGGAGGATATGTATATTAATACAGTAATATAAAGTTAAAAATTAGGGCTACTTACGTATTTTTAGGATGTAATAAAATTAAAAACTAAGTACCCTTTAAAATTTTTTATTACAATTGATTAAAAATTCTACATTGGACAAACTGGAAGACCATTCAAAACACGCTTTCAAGAACACATACAAGCTCTAAGAAGCTATAACACAACTACAATTTAATCCACATTTCCAGAACACTAGCTCTCTACAGACCACACGTACACAAAAATGGAATAAAAATGAAAATATTAAATTTTATGAAAAAGGGTAAGAAAATGAATGCAACAGAAGAATTACATATATATTTAGCACAACAAGAAAATCCAGTGAACATATTGAACACACAAATCAACTATACAAACCCAATTTTTGATAAGATTCGAAACATTAAAAATGATAATTAAAATTATCACCAACTTATACATATTCATCAATATTTAATAAAAATACATGTTTTACTATTTTATTTAAAGAATTATATATACTTAACTTAATTATTTTATTTACACTTGAAAATTACAAAATAAAGTTGAAACAAGTTGTGTTTAATCAATTATAATAAAAAATGTTAAAGGGTACTCAGTTTTTAATTTTATTACATCCTAAAAAGTATATTAATACGTATAACAAGGGGGCAGAAATAATAAAATAAACTCTTAAATCAAAAGCATGGCAATCATGGAGCTGTCAGTAAAATAATCCTTTCTGAGTGTGCAATAGAAATAATTTGGACAGTGCTATTTGGAAACATTTTTAACGTTTCAGCTCATATTTACTGTCAGTGTAAGGAACTAATGAAATTACAATAATGGCATTTATATTGTTTGTTTCTGTTAGTTGAATTGCAAACTAATTGATATATGTAGTGACAGTTAAACATTAAAATCCATTTGTGCTGTCATTTTAACAGTGGGCTTCATTGAAAACCCCTCCTTTGATTTGTCAGGTTGATAATTATTCAACAAAAATGTCAAAGTTGACAGAAAATTAAAATTGATCATAATTTCTTCAGAACTGAAATTTCGTACAAATTTTGTTTTACTCTACGTTTATGGAGTTTAATTCCGTTAGAAACTTGGTTCCGTTAGAAACTAAGCCAAACTTTAACTCTAATTGGACTAGTAATATTATTTTGAAAACCTCGTTTAATCTAAATTAACTTGATCCTTTTTTGTATAAATACAACCAATCTACTTGCTTAAAGAACAGCTACTATAAATACAGTATATAAAACAAATACAAATTTTCCCAGACCTTGAACTACAGGAAGTTACACTACACGCTGTTATTATTTTGAATATTTTACGCAAAATATCTATTACTAAATAATAATATTTGTAATAAATAAAATCGGTGTAAAACCTAAAATACAATTTAGCGTATTATAAGTATAGATTGTCAGTACTCATGTCGTAGTGCTGTAGTCCGGATAGTTGTGGGTTATCCATAAGTGCTGTGGAGATTGTTGGTAATAGTTTGGGTGTTTAACCTTTTAATACTTAAAAGGCATTCAGCAATGAAGTGTCAATGTTGAATTGCAAGCAGGATCGGCATAACAAAAACATTTATAAATAATGAAGTTTGAATAAATATAATTATTAAAAAACTAAAATTATTGTATACATATTAATTTAGTTGATAACAAACAATATTTATTTAATATTCAACTGAAAAACATTTATATTTATATGTATAAGTATGTAATTTAAAAGGTTTTCTAAAACGAGTAGTACTCTTTCATAGTTCAACGCATGAGGTTGAATGTGGAAGGCAGTGATATAATAAGACCGCTGTCAAACTTGTTACAACTTAAGTGTGTTAGAAAGCTCTTGAAGTAGACTTTGGACCTGAGGTTTTTCAAGTTATCCCTATATAATAGACTTCTAATTGTACTGTTATCTTTTTTAAGTGAGTATCAGAGTGATATCATTATGTATGTTTAATGTGATATTTAAGACATATCATTACGCATGTTTAATGTGATATTTAAGACAAATCATTATGCATATTTAATGTGATACTTAAGACATACCATTACGCATGTTAAATGTGTTATTTAAGACATATTACGCATGTTTAATGTGATATCTCAGACACATCATTACAACTGAAACGTTGATATAGTTTTAGTAAAAGTGGATGATTTTAAGGCAATAAAAAATCATTAATTTAAATGTCTTATCACGTTAATAATTAATTCATTATATGTTTGCAATGTTTTTATTTTAAAAAACCACAGCTAGAGTCTGAATATCATAAAAAGGCATTGGGTATGGAGCGTTTGTTATGAATTATAATTATTTGATTTTCCGGAATGTTTGTTTTGTTTACCAGGACCATTCGTAAGTTATCTCTTGATTAATAATTGCAAAAACCACGTTTTAATTTTATAATAAAGAGAGTTCGATGTTTTAACTTGTCAAATACAATTTATTATAGGATTTTAATTAGTTTTTTTTTTTTATTTGTAGTCAATGTAATATAAATTATTTTTTGAAAATTACACTTCTTCAATTTTACTATAAACTTTTTAAGTAATTA